>ML796131.1:228577-246595 GCA_009831015.1 Picea engelmannii | reverse complement strand
TTTGGACTCTCTGATCAACTCTTGTTACTCTTGTTTGGTGCGCTATCCTTGGAGAGAGGTGCGCTATCTTGTTTGGCTATCTAGCCTAGGGTTTGCTTCCAGAATGATTCTCTGTCAAGGTTAAGGTGCTCGGGGGTGGCTTTAGCCTATGGTCGGGTGACAATAGTGATATTGTCTATGGTTAAACGAGCACATCTATCATATTCTAACACTTACCAAGGTTCAAATATCCTAGAGACATGTTTCATGGCTTGCTTGTGCATCGTCTTGCTTGCACAAGTAGGGCTTCATGTAAATGGGGTTTAGTGCAAGCTTCAGGCGTATTTGATAGAGTAGATTTCTCTTGCTTGTGCAAGTAGGGATTCATGTAATTGGGGTTAAGTGCAAGCCTAGGGTGTATTTGATAGAGTAGATTCTCTCCACTTGCTACATCTTAGCTAAACGGTGCCTTTTGAAGGTTGTATGACGTCTACATTCCATTGTAATATTCCCATAATGAGGAAGGGCACAATGGATGCCAAGCTAATTGGAAGCATTTCAAATAAAAAGATGTTATTGAATGCTACTTCTCTAACAATCTATGCACAACAAATCTACAAATCACAATGGATATCGGTTCTTAAAGGTGACTATGTTAAAAGTGAATAGTCTATGCATGTTCTCCATGTGCCAGGTTTCTTTGGAACCATGTTGATGGTGGATTGACATGGCAAAGCACTAGGGCAAATGTGCCCTTTATCCAAAAACTCTTGAATTTGCCTATTTATTGCATTGAGAGAAGCGAGGTGCTTTACAATGTGGGTGGGAGGAGATGTTCATTACTTTGTGTCTTGTAACACACCTACTCACATAAAAAAACCAATTGCACACACACACACACACTAGCATAGATCCATTTTAACTTTGAATCTATTAAGTGCTAGGAGGTTTGCACTCCAGTTTTTTGCTTCGCTGTGGGGGAGTGCACCCCCAATGTGTCGCTCCTGAAGTGTGCTCTGAGAGGGAGTGTTCAGGAAGCGCCCCTAAGAGTGCGCTTCTTGAATGCTCCCTTCTTGGAGCAATTTTTGGGAGTGTGCGCCTTCTCAAATAAACTCTCTCCTTGCCCAAATAGGGAGAACTCCGAGAATGCTCCCAGGACGCTCCTAGGAGATTAATAAATGCTCCTCAAATGCACCCTAAGCGGTCCTGTGCGTGAGGGAAAAAAAGAGGCATTTCTTTGCTTGAGGTAACCAAGACAAGGTTCCAAAAGGTAGGTTTAGTAATGGCTAGGGATCCTTGGTGGATTAAAACACTCACTCACTCACTCCATTTACTCTCATTCTATATCTCATTTCACTCATCTTTGCTAGGGCTTTGAGTGGGTTGCTTGGTAGTTGTTGAGGAGCAGATTTGTGAAAGCTTGGAAGGGATATTGAAAGTTTCCATTTGTGAGATCTTGGAAGGGAGATTGAAGGCTACCATAATTACATTCAGCCACCATTGGATAGTAGAAGAGGTAGGCTCTAAAGCCCATCTTGTTTGTTTTTATTTATTTTTTCATGTGTTGTAAACTAGTATATTTGCTATGTTGAATGCTTGAATGTTCTCTTCTCGTACTCTTTCCCATTTCTCCTTCTCCATCATTCTATTGCAGGCAACAAGTTATTCTTAGGATTCAACAAGCATGATGGGTATGCCAATGTGGTTTATCCTTTTGGTTCCATTTTTTATTATGATGGTGGTGTTGGGAGGCTGAAATACCTGTGATGATGAGGAAGAACTAGAAGTAGACAACACATACCATGGAGAGGAGGAAGAAATGGAAGGGGATGATGATGATGATGAAACTGACAAAGATGATGGACAAAATCCCAAAGAGACTTCAACACCCTTATGTAAGTATGTGACAAAGCTTAGAGGAGGGAAAGGGGGTGGAACTACAAAATTTATATACCCCTATTGTCATAAAACTTACACAGATTCATATACCCGTGTGAGAAAGCATTTGTATGGGATTATTCCATGGGATGAAGGTAAGACTATAGGAGTCAAAACCTATGAGCATGTGCTAGTGAAAGATAGAAACAAATACAAGAAGGAAGAGGAAGTTGTACAAAACAAATCCAAAAAATCAAGAGTTGAATCTGAGACCTCAGGATTACATAAAATGTTCGTTGTCGATCTCCATACCCCCATGCTAGTGGATTCTTGCCCATGCATTTGAGGCGTAGAATAATACTAGATTTCCTTGAGCAAGGTTGTAGGGATGATGTGGATGCAAAAAATTTCATGTTTCTCTATGCATGTGGCATACCATTCAATGTTCTTCACTCACCCTATTGGCATGGAATGGTACAAGCTATAAATGGTGCCCCTAAAGGATACAGGAGCCTCTGGTATGACAAAGCCAAACCCATGGGACTTGATAGCGAAAGAGCCAAAATCCATAATGCTTTGGGACAATTTACAAATGATTGGATCGAATATGTGGTACCCATTGTATTTTATGGTTGGACAAATGTTCAAGGCAAGTCATTGATAAATATTCTTGGTGTCTTTGCTAGTGGTACAATCTTCCTTTCATCAATGATAATGTTGCTAATTGTAGGGAAACAAGAGTAATCATTGAGGATATGTACCCTAACATATTTTGGTCAGGGTGTTTGGTTCACACATTGAACCTCTTGATGCATGATATTATTAAGATGAAGGACCATGATTATAAATGGATTGGTGGATTGTACAAGAGAGGGAAGAAAATGAAAAACCTTGTTACCAATCATAGCATGGCCCACCATATTTTTAGCAATCACTCTAAGTTGGAGCTACTAAAGATTGCAAAGATCGTATTTGCTAGCTATTACCTCACCTTCAGGTGCCTTTTGAAGGTAAGAGAGGCATTGGCTAGTATGGTCCCAAGTGATTCATAGTAGGGTTTGAAAGATAGGGTTGCATCCACATCTGATAGACATGAATTTTAGGAGGTGGAGGAGATTGTGCTTGATAGTAAGTTTTGGGCATAGGTTAGGTATGTTCTGCAGTTCACCAACACCATTTATAGTATGATTTGGTTTGCAAATACAGATTAGCTGGTGATTGGGGAGGTGTATGAGTAGAAGAAGAGCATGCTAGGCCAAATCAAAGACATTGTTGAGCCTAGATATGCGATCTTGTATGATCATATTCATAAACATATGGCCAAAAGGTGGGATAATATAAATGTTCCACTACATGCCCTAGCATATGTCCTTACACCCAAATTTTATTCTCCATCATGGTTGGCCCAACCAACCATGATACATAGATCCGAAGGTATAAAATGGGTATATGCTTGCATTAGACAAGTTGGTCTGTTATCACAAGATTTTTACTTGTGCAAATCCCACCACAAGATCCCCAAATCTTGCGTAACGATGGAAGAAGTTACCACTGTCACCTAAGTAGGATCTTCCCTCGTTTTAGTGATGGAGGAGGTCCACCACAAGGGAGGCTTCCCTGGTGACCTCAAGGGATCGAATAGCAAGTTTAGTAGCCAAGTCTACCGTCCCCTATCTTGATCCCCTGTTAGTTGGTCTAGATCTAGGAAGGAAAGAGGGTTGGAAATGAGATTTGTTGTACCTTCTCGGAGCAAGAAACAATTTGCAGCATATGTATAACAATTACCAAGCTAAGGTATGCAACAATAACCTCTTTGGACACTAGACAAGTTAAATTGCAATGGTTGTTGCATATTACAGCAGTAAACAACTTTATAACAACAATAAATGCTTTGCAACAACAACAAGAATTATTGCTCAGAAACACCACAATTGACCATAGAAAGTAAGCATTCAACCAATAGAATATTATCCAATTGTTAGATTTGATTTTTGAATAAGTTAAGCCACTTGTTAGTAGGTGTATGCTAAGTCAACTGGTTCGAATTCGAATTCGAGTTCAACGATGTTAAAGTTCGACAGTGAAAATTGCTAGGATAAAATTCGGCCTAAATTCGACATCTACAAAATTTTAAAATTTTAAAATATATGAATAAAATAAATATAAAAATGAAAAATATATGTAATTAAACACTTAACAGTTCCAACTTCTAACTATTAGCTCAATGTAGTTACGACGGAGCTTACAAGTTACAACAATGGCAGTCGAGAGAGCTACATCAATGGCGGTCGGGAGAACTACAACGTCGGGCAGAGGGAGAAATGAAGTCGGGAGTGCTACAACCCGACTTTGGGAGGGTAAGTGAGCGGGAAACCCAAAAACTGTGAGTGGGAAACCTAAAAATCCATGCGGACGGGCAAAAAAAACACCACGCGGAAATGGGTTTAGGACTCAAATTTAAAAAAAAATACATGCGGTGAATTTCTTGCCGAATTTCACAGTCGAATTTCCAAGAATTCGCTCAGAAATTCGAATCCGCATGTGGGTTCGACTTTGATTTGAAATTCGGTGAATTTGAGGTGAATTAATTCGAACTGGTTTAAAATTTGGCGAATTTCGAATTTCAAGCCTGAAATTCGCCAAATGCAGTGACTTAGGGTGTATGCAACAAATTAAGATAGTTTTTAGTGACTGTAGCAAACTTTTGTTACAACAACAATAATTATTGCGATTTTACTAGGGTTAAAGTTAGTAAAACACTTGAGAGATTTGGAAAAAATGGTTTTAACAACTACTTTCACCACAAGATTGCTTCTAAGCCAATGCTGTTATGATTCTAGGGCTTATGGAGTCTGAATGCATTACACTTGAAGATTGATCTAATTGAAACCAAGAGGTAGAGTCTAAACCCTAAGGCGCAAGCATGTTTGGGCCTTAGGCTTTAGACTTTGAAGAAAAGATATCTGCGGTGCAAGCATGTTTGGGCCCTAGATATTGTTTTCTGTTCTTGAAGCTTCAACTAAGTCAAAGATCAAAAGTCTAGGGTTAAAATCCTAAAGTGCTATGTTTGGGCCCTAGATATTGTTTTCTGTTCTTGAAGCTTCAACTAAGTCAAAGATCAAAAGTCTAGGGTTAAAATCCTAAAGTGCTAGCACTTTAGGGATTTAGGATTCTAACCCTAGCAAGGACAATTTACAAATTTGGACAAGTAAAACTTTATGAGAGGAAGAAGCACTTATGTTCCTCTCTTAGGATTTCAACAAAACAAGACTTCTTGCAACAAAATAACAATTTCACCATTTACATCAACATACCATAGAATTGCAGAAAATTGAGGGGGTAGAGCTCAAGTTGGCTTGAGGATTTAATGGTGGTCTTATCATTTATAGCATAGCATAGACATATGGAGCAACTGCATCAACCTTTGGGCCTTCAGCCCCGTCTTCTCATGAGAGAATGGACCATGACCCATTACGGAAGTTTGGTACACTATGAGAGGCTCTAGGATGGAAAATGTTAAGTATGGTGGGGAATGGAACGTTACTCTTGTGAGGGCCCCCCAGTAGTACCCCTTTTCCCTGGGCGGTGACAACACGGGACTATGGCATAGAAGCTGACCACCAAGGTGAAACAAGGCAACTAACACAATTTCCCAAGCCAATGATCCATTATCCAACTTCAACTGTCATTTTTCTGATTTATGACTCAGGTGTAGGTTAACTGCATAATTCTGAAATTTATATCAGCATACTAAATTTTTGGGTTAAGTAACTATTGGCATTGATCTCAGTGTTTGAGTTATAGAAAAATATCAACATGGTATCGGAGCTCAATCTCTGAGTATAGAAGGAGCCAAGTGACTTGTTGTGCAGACCAGGAAGGGTGAATCAACAAGTGGGACGTGTGACCAGAAAAGGTGGTTGAGCCAAAGGAGTTGACGATGGCAAATGCATGCTTAAGATTTGAGGATAGGCTGGATGGTGCCTCAAATTACTGTCCTTGGAGGGAGCGTATTGGCTTGGTGTTGGAGGAGAATGGGCTATGGGAAATTGCTGAAGGGAAAGTAGTTGCCCCGATTGATCTAGTACAACTAGCAGTTCACAACAAGAACGATGTCAAGGCTAGGAGGATAATTGTGGATGGAGTCAAAGACCACATTATTCCTCATCTGTCTGGTAAGAAGATAGCCAAGGACATGTGGGAGGCCCTGGTAAAATTGTACCAGTTTGATAGCCAGAGCAAAAAGATGTTGCTCAGAGAGAAGCCGAGAAGAACAAAGATGGTCAAGGGAGAGTCAGTTGTTACTTACCTCACAAAGTTCACTCAGATCAGAGATGAGCTGGCAGATGTGGGAGAGCTTGTGGACGAGAGTCGAGACTGAATTGGTGAGGACAACCTTGAATGGCTTCACCAAGTAGTGGGAAGTATTTGTCCGGGGAGTGGTATCTCGAGAGAAACTCCTTGATTGGGAGAGGTTATGGGATGACTTCACCCAGGAGGAGCTGAGAGTTGATGCCACTTAGGCTAGCCAGCTAAAGAGTGAAGAGGAGGAGGATGTGGCTCTTCATGCGAAGAAGAGCAGTGGAGTGGGAGTTCCAGAGACATGGGCAAAGTGAAATGCTTTGCATGTCACAAGATTGGCCACTATGCCAACCAATGTCCCAAGAAGAAGAAGAAGGAGGCAGAGATGGCAACCTCAACATCTCTATTGAGATAGATGAGTTTGCAGAGAAACTCGAGGATGGATTTCTTTGGTTGCTTATCTTTCGAGCACCAACAAATTGGTTGAGTTGGAGGACAGTGGGGCATGGTTTGTGGACAGTGGATCATCTCGCCATATGACGGGAATGAGGTTAGTGTTCCTTAGTGTTTCAGAGACAAGCTCAGACTCGCGTGTGGGTAGTGTTAGAATAATGTTGATGTGCTTGTTTAACCATAGACAATGCTACACCATTGTCACCCAACCATAGGCATAAAGCCACCCCCGAGCACCTTAACCTTTGACAGAAAGAATGATTCCAGGAAGCCATACCATAACCAACATATAACCAAGAGAGCGCACCTTCTCCAAGGGTAGCGCATAAGAGAGTACCAAAAAAACTGAAAAAGAGAAAACTGTACAACTGCAACTGCTGCTGCTCCTCCTCCAAACTTGCACACTGTTTCTGGGCGACTGAGAGTGTGTGAGTGAGTGAACAAATGAGCCAAGACGTCCTCTATTTATAGTGGTTCTGTCACCTGTCTGGGTCGACTTGTCTTCCTGGATGATAATATCTTAATATTATATATACTGCTGAGCTGACATGTCTTCTATGGTTTTCACACATCTGTTTAGGGTTTCTCTTGCTTCTGGAATATTTTATTCTTGTCAAAGGTTACATATGGAGGTTAATAATAATACACCATCTATTTAGGGTTTCTCTTGCTTCTGATATGAAACTAGACACCATCTTGACAAGAAGAGGTTAGAAACTGAATCAAAAGGCTTCAATGATTAGAACAAGCTAGAAACCCTGAAATTTCAACTTTGACCACAAAATCAATTTTGACCAAAAGTCAACCTTTGACTTTGAATTTGACCAAAAACTCAAACTCGACGTTTTTGCTGGCTGAGGGCACCAGAGGGTGCGCTAGGCTAGGACGCACTAGAATATCCATAAATTAGGTCCAACGCTTCACTTAAGGTGCCCAAAGAGTTGGATTAGGGTTTGTTGCAGCTGCAAAATCAAAAACCCTAGTTGCAGCTGCAACTGGTGCCACAACGAGCTTAACAAAGAATTGCCACGCTACCTTCCAGTGGTTAGACTGTCCTGAAGGTGGTACGAGACCATTACCTGTTAGAATAATGTTGATGTGCTCATTTAACCATAGACAATGCTACACCATTGTCACCCAACCATAGGCATAAAGTCACCTTTGAGCACCTTAACCTTTGACAGAAAGAATGAATCCAGGAAGCCATACCATAACCAAAAGATAACCAAGAGAGCGCACCTTCTCCAAGGGTAGCGCACAAGAGAAAGTATCAGAAAAATTGAAAAAGAGAAAACTGTACAATTGCAGCTGTTGCTCCTTCTCCTCCAAACTTGCGCACTGTTTCTGGGTGACTGAGAGTGTGTGAGTGAGTGAACAAATGAGCCAAGACGTCCTCTATTTATAGTGGTTCTGTCACCTGTTTTGGCCGACTTGTCTTCCTGGAGGATAATATCTTAATATTATATATTCTACTGAGCCGACATATCTTCTAGGGTTTCACATATCTGTTTAGGGTTTCTCTTGCTTCTGGAATATTCTATTCTAGTCAAAGGTTACATATGGAGGTTAATACTTCCCACAACTACCATAATATCAACAAGTAGTGGGGTCGACACCATGCATGCAGTGAAGGGGGTTGGATGCGTCAGATTCCAGCTAGAGTCAGGTGGTTCTCTAGAGGTGGATGAGGTGATGTTTGTACCAGAGATGAAGGTCAACTTGCTCTCTGTATCAACTTTGGAGGATATGGGGTATGCGGTGATGTTCGAGGATGGACAAGTGCTCATATAGTCAGAGGGAGCGACCTTGGATGCAACAATGAGGCTTGGCATCAGGGAGGGTATGATGTATAGGGTGCTGGGACAGCCTGTAGTTGGGTCCAAGGGGATCTTGGACCAGAGATCAGTGTCAGAGACTATTAGCTGGTATGACATGACATTTATGGATGAACAGAGCAGAATCTCAGATTAGAGTGCAACAGAGGTAGTAGGAGGGTCTTCCAGTTCAGAGGGAGCAACTACAACAACAACAATAGATTTGATGGGATCAAAGATTGTTTTAGGTGGAGACACTTCCTTGCTAAGAGGGAGTGTTAGTTTTCTGTAGCTTAGAAGGTGTCTCAGCTAGGCCTATGTCTCCTAGGTTAGTTGATGGACACATTAAACAACCCAGATCAGCCTTAGTTATCTTAGCCTAGTCCAGCTTAGGCAAATCAACAAATAATTCTATTTTGAGTGGATTGTGGGGCCTAGGCCTAGTGGGGTGCACCTCTTGGGCTTGTGAGTGGACTGTGGGGTCCAACCAAGGGGGGCGCACCTCCTAGAATCCTTGGAGGTTGAATTGACACACAGTTCAAGGCACGAAAGGTGGCTGATGGGAAGATAAAGGAAGGGGCTGAGGGTGAGAGGGCATGTGTTCTCATTTGTGAGGTTGAGCAAGTAAGTGGAAGAGGGGCGCTTGGCTGGGACAGAAGAAGAGACACAGCAACTTGGAGAATGTGAATTCTGGGCCAGCTTCGGGCAGCTAGCAGAGGCCATTTTAGGGCCGTACTGTGCAGCATATGGAGGCCGAACTCATGCAATATTCAGTAGCTTCCTCAGGTCGATTTTTGGGTGCCTTGTGCAGAGATAAGGAGGCCGAATCAGGGCTGATTTCACCTAGCAGCAGCAGGCAGATTCTGAGCAGGCCGTATAGGCCGTACTTGGGCCGTACAGTCCATAATCAAGCTGGGACGTACAACCATCAGCTGGGCGAAGTTTGTTGAGGAAGGGAAGGGTATACTGCTGAGAGATTTCCGTTTTCTATCTGCTGTAATTTTCTCTCAAAAGTCATAATAAAGCCCCCTCTTAGCTGGTTTTCCCCACACTGGGGTTTCCAGGGTACTTTTGGTGTTCATGTGTTTTTTTATGCTTTGTTCTGTGTATGCTTCTGCTGTCATTTTTCTGATTTATGACTCAGCTGTAGGTTAACTGCATAATTCTGAAATTTATATCAGCAAACTAAATTTCTGGGTTTAGTAATTATTGGCATTAATCTCAGCGTTTGATTTATAGAAAAAAATCAACAGGTGGAACATGTATAGCTACTCTACTACACATCTGCATAAATTGGTTGTGAGGGTGCTTTCACAAGTTGTCACACTTCTTCTACAAAGAGGTGTTGGACTTCTTTGATCTCTCATGTAGAAAGGCCTGGTGCTCAGCAGAAATAACAGGGGAAAATATAAAAGTGATCAATGATGATGTAAAGCAATCGAGGGGTCTGATTTACAAGGAAAACCTGACCTATCTGTCAATGGAATGCCTTTAAAATAGATAATTGTAAGTATGACAGGTATTGCTCACTGCGGCCTTTGGTAGGCACTTTTGTCTGTACTATATCACTTAGGAAATATAATCATGTGTTTTGATCTTTCCATTTCAAGAAAAATTCTTGCTGAATTATGTTTTAGCAATATAATTCTTAGAAACCAATTATTTCTGCTACAACTCGTGGTCTCCAAATGTCACATTAACAGATATCTGGTGTCTAGGCCTCGTGGGAAAAGTTTCATAAGCATTATATTCTTGGGAATGAACTATTCTTATTATATAAGAACATTTGCAGGCTTTGCTGACATCATCTACTTCATCACTGGTTTATTTTACAAGATAAATAATCTGTTAAGATGGAAACAAGTTGGACATTTTAGATTTTTTTTTTGTAGATAAAAGGATGGTCTTGAGATTAAAATGTACCAAATGAAGTTGAATGGTGAAATTACAGAGTCAATAAAAACAAGTATTACATGTGGAGACCAGGAGGCATCTGATAGTAAAATCATAGATAGATATTGGTTTTGTTTAAGGATGGTTTCCGGCTTCGATAACAAGCTAATATTTGAATGGATGGATGAAAGTGTCAAGGCTTTGAAGGGATGTATGACTGTTATTTTTAACGATTTCAATGTTAAAGATAGATGCAAGTTGGACAGTTTAGATTTTCAATGATATTGAGAATAAAATGTATTGAAGTTGTCCAAATTATTAAGGTAGTGATCAGATAGACCAGAAATCATAAAAATATTTGAAAGTGGTGCAAACTGAGTCTCATTATGTCAAGGGCAGTAGAATTATGAAGGTGATGGAAATCCATAATGAGGGTTGGTCGAAACATGTAAAGTCATTGCACCAAGAGAAGTGAGGTGCACTCTACAGCTGAGGTGAATGAGATGTGTCACGTCCATCCATACGTTTGTGTAACACTTAAAAATAAAATAAAAGGTTGAGATCTGTGATTTAGAAAAGAAAATTAAAAAAGCTGACCAGTATTATGTGTGTATATAATAATAATAATAATAATGCATCATAGATCCATCTTAACACCGGATCTTTTAAGCACCTAAAGGTTTATTCCTGTCAGTGCTTAATAGATCTGGGGTTAAGACTTAAGATGGATCTATGCTAGTGTTAGATAAATGCTTCCCTAAGAATAGGATGAGGTGTATGTATCTTCTAAATGTCACTGATTAGCTTTTCAAAGGTCAACCTTATGTTACTGATGATATTATATATTGTCTGAGCTTATGCTGAAAGTGTAACATGGAAAAACAAATGCACAAACCATGTAAAGGAATTGAATGGAGGGGCAAAATAAGCTGTAAGAGGCATTGTTACTTCAAGAACAGAAAGTCTGCAAGTAGTTTTCGGTGCTATCTACACTTATCAAAATTTATGATTTAGTGTTTTCTATGTAAGTAATTCTGGTGCTCGATCAAGAAGCAAGGAAATGCATGGCCTCATAATTTTTCTTAGAAGGCATAACCAATTTGAATGTTACAGTAATGGTAAGAGTTGTGACTCTGCCCAGTGGATTCTGTCCAGAATGGTCAATCAGGAATTGCATATATACTTTAAAAAGACATGGTTAATAAATGCATATCTTGCTCAAAACTACGTTGTTGTATATGCTTCCAATAACTCTCTTCTTTCCTTTTCTTGGTCTCTACTCTACAAGAGTGCTTGTTTTTCCTCTCCTTTTGCACAGGATTGGTATCTGCTTCATGGACTAGGGTTTATCTATTTGAGTTTACCCCTTTGTTATGTGATATTTTGTTATTTTCCTTTCAGGAGGTGCCTATTAGAGGTATTGTTACATCAAGAACGGAAAGTCTGCCAGGTAGTTTTTGGTGCTATGTATACTCATCAAAAACGTACTTTTCTATGTAAGAAATTATGGTGCTAAATCAAGATGTAAGGAAATGCATTTCCTCACAATTTTTTTCAAAAGGCAAAACCAATTTGAATGTTACAGTAATGGTAAGAGTTGTGATTCTGCCTGCTGGATTCTGTCCAGATTGGTCATCCAGGAATTGCAAATATATTACAATAAGACATAGTTAATAAGTTATAACTACATAGCTTATTCAAAATTAAATCGTTCTATATGCTGGTGATAACTCTCTTCTTTCCTTTTCTTGGCCTTGTGATCTGTTCAATCTTCTCTCTTACAGGAGTGCTTGTTCTTCCTCCTTTTGCACATGGTTGGTCTCTGCTTCATTGTCCAGGGTTTCCCTATTTGAGTTTACCCCTTTGTTTTATGACATCTTGTTGTTTTTCCTTTTAGGAGATGCCTTAGGCACTCTTGCATTGACATTGCCGCTTCATGTACTTTTGAGTCCCATTGACTTAATTTGGTCATTTGTGGACATTAAAATAATTTATTTCTTTCTTTCTATTTATCTTCTAGTATCGGTGAAAAACTATAAATGTCTTAGCAAATTATCATGATTTGTTCCCCTAATTATCTATGGTTCATGGACAGGTCTTTGATCTCTCAGATGTTAAGCCCTCAGATTTTCTTCATCATGGTCTAGGTTGTTTGGAGAAATTGGCCAGCTTTGGAGATCATTGTGCTCAAGAAACCCGTGACAGAATACGCATTATGGTAATTAGTTTGTTATAGACGGACAGCTATTTCAATGATTCCAAATAACCTATATAGATTCTCAGTTTATCAAGTTTTTAGTTGAAAAGTCAAATTTGGAAGGTCAAGGAGAAATTCTAATCGATGGATTTTTTTTTATAATATGGGCAGGCAGCAGGAGGTGATGGGACAGTGGGATGGATACTGGGAAGCATTGTTGAACTTTGTTTAGAAAATCATAAGAGAATCCCACCAGTTGGAGTCATTCCTCTTGGCACAGGCAATGATCTAGCTCGAAGTTTTGGTTGGGTAGGTAGCTTTCTTTGGCTCATATTCCTTAGCTATATGTATTCTTCATCTTGTATTTGATTTCAGTCTGAACTGGAAAGTCAGACATGTGGAAGAGTCTATTTATAGTCAGCCTCAAATTTTATTGGCTCTTTAACTAAAAAATGGTGTTTATAAACTATATTCATTAGGTGACCATGCCTTGATTTATTTTATAGGGTGGATCCTTCCCCATTTTATGGAGGTCGGCAGTCAAGCGGTACTTGGACAGGGCAGTTAGTGGTCAAATTTGTCGCCTTGACAGGTAAGCCATTTTTTTAGAAGTTCAAAACTTTCAAAAACTTGTCTTTAGAGAAGCATAAAGAAAAAGCTAGATTTGTTGATATTGTCAGTGTTCATTTGTTTAATGCTAGGTGTCATCACTTTGGTTTCAAGTTTTTAAATGTGAAATATGCTCCTAGAACTCCCAATTTCAGAAAATAGTACATTTATTGGGTAATGTTTTTGCTGTTAGATGAAATTAGCACAAAATGTTGCGACCCTTTCTGATCTATTCTTCAATTTAAGCTTTGGCTATCACTTATTCATTATTAGTATATTTTGATTATTTTTTCCCTTTAAGGAGAAGGGACCTATTAAAATTCCTAGAATTTACATAAGTCTTTTGCGGGGTGCATGGAAAAGAACGTAAGATCTTGTTCTCAATTGCTTCTTTTTATCTTGTTACCAGGTCTGGGCCTTTTGCTCCTCTTTTCTTTTGATCTTCTGAGCAGAGTTTACTTAGATATTTCCCCCCTTTTCTCAGTTAGAAGCATTCCCAACTTTAGAAGTGCTCTCAATGTCAGCTTCCTGTGAGGGCTCTGGTTTGTGTCAACATTTTGGATGATGTTCTGAATATGATCCTTCCCTCAATCTTCTTTGGATCTGTTCTGTTATCACTTGAAACCGTCTGATGGTTCCACAGTAGCTGGAAATAATACACTGTCACCACGTACTCTATCTCTGCACTTCAGGTTGGTGCTTTCTATCCAAGGGGGGGAGTCCCTAGTGACTTTAGGAGTCAACTAACAATAAAGAGAACAAACAGTAACACTAAAATCGAAGAAAAGCTTGCTGTCCTAAATAATTCTGCTAATAAATATGACAAAACAGCAAGCAAAATTTGACCTAATTATTGAAAAAACACCTGGAAAACGATGCAAAATTTTATCCAAGTGTTGGGCACACAACCCAATGCAATTCTAGACTAACAAATGCTAAATTTTCTCTCTATTTCTGTGCTAAAAATGAAATTACAGCAAGGTAATTTTTCTGAGAATTAATAAAAAATTGAAATAAAGTGGTCTAAAATGCCTAATTATATGCCTAGAATGCTTAAGATGCATGCTGTTCAATATCTTGAAATGCTGTGATATATGCATAGCTGTTGGGGGGCCAATACCACTGAATTTTGGAAGGAGTTTTAGATACCCATCAAGCAAAGGATGAAGTGACTTAGCGTTGGTATCTTGTTGCCACGTAAGGTTTGACAAAACTTTGTTGATTTTTGGACATAATGACAACTAATGGAAAAGATGAATCATGATTTCCAAAATAAAGAGTCTTTGGGCATAAGGGATCTGGGCCAACAAAAGAAGGTATGGCAACCTATGTTAAGGAGGTTTAAAAAGAGTCCAAGTTCAACAAAAGTGCAGCTATAACAAGGGCATATTCCTAGGATTTCATAGTAAAATGACAATATAAATGTTGAATATAAGATTTCAGAAAATATGCAAGGCAAGTTCAGATTTCCAACTTGGATAAATGGTGTTGTTGATACATTGAATATAGCAGAGATATGTGCTGGTTTGGTCCAGTATCGTGACAGAGATGTGGAGTCGCCAATAATTTTCCAACAGAGTGAAAATTCTTCTATAGTGCAATACGTTGGGAACTATATTCCACTAGATTAGAAACCTAGCAATCAGATGAACAATGGAGTCACCAATATTTGTCATTAATTTCCCAAGGAGAATTCTCTCCCCGACAATGACACCAATTTTATGTTCTCCCCCAGGTTGTAACTCGTTGCACAAGAACAATGCTGGGGCATATGTGGATGCATACTCTTTTGCCACTTTAAACAATCAAGTTGGCTCTTTGATCAGAGGGGGAAGTACCCTAAATGAATTAGGTACCTCTTGGAACCAATGCTGAAAATATCGTCTTGGGGAAAGTATCGGCGAAGGTCTGGAATGTAACTTCTCGGTGACATTGGCAGAAAATATCAAAATATCTCGGAAAATGTTGCAAGACCTCAACAAAGTACAAAAATACTCATTTTTTTTTCAAAATTTTAAACATCTAAAGAAACAACAACATCAAATAGACACATTGCTACATAAATATGAAAATACAACCAATAAATAAGATGCATAAGATGTCAAGTGGTCACATATCGTTACTAAACTGAAAATTCTGAAACATGTTCCTGATAGGATGATACAAAATCACATAAAATGATCAAAATAAATGTATCTCATGAGATGAATCATCATGAGGCATTTATGATGGATAAGTTGTTGGTGTATTCCTTTCTTTGGATATAACAACACATTTGTAATGTATGAGGATGGGATCTGTAATGTTCCCAAGCCATTTTTTTCGCTTGGAACATTAACTGACCATTGATTTGCTTGTTTGTGTATGTTTATTTGCAGGTTGGCCTCTTATGTTTCGGCCTTAGGGTTTGTAGTTCAGTTATTTAAGTTTAGATCTGAAGACAAGCAATGAAGATACAAGATAACACAAGATATGGAACCAACAACAAGATCTGACCTTTATTGATGTAAACAGCTGCTACAAAATGCTCCAAAAAGAAGATGCAAGCCCCCAAGGCTGGATATACAATAAAGATCAATACAAGGCAGATCCAGGGTCAAGTCCAAACCCCCCTGGCTGCAGATACGCTCCACTGGATGGCTGTGAAGACCAAATATTTTGGCCTAGCTGAAGAAGACCTCCAAATAACATCAAACTCCACCAAATGATAGATTAGGGCAAGTAGAAGCCCTCTCTGAAGTCTCAAACCCTGATGCCAAGATCTGCTCCTCCAAACTAATGAATCCTCAAACAAGACTGTGCCCTCCTGAAGACTGTCAAGCTCAATATTTCGGCCCTGATGAAGGAGGCCTCCAAATACCTTGAAATTCTCTAGAAAGATAGATCGGGCCACCACAAGCTTCTAGGAGAAGTCTTAGGGTCAGATCTGAGGTGTAACCCCTCCAAACTGAGCATATCTGATTCACAGTTGCCCACAAGCAATTCTGAGCTTGTCTCCTGTAACCCCTGTTCACTCTCCCACGTGGCATCCTCAATAGGCAGATCCTTCCACTTGACTAAGTATTCCTTGATGCTTCTCCTCCGAAGTTTCTTCTCCCGAACCTCCAGTATTTCCTTCGGCATTAGTACCGGCTGTCCCTCTTCATCTAAGGGTGGCAGTACCTCAAGTGGCTTGATGTGTTGGCCAATGGCCCTCTTCAAGCATGACACATGGAAGACGTTATGAATTCTGTTGTCTAGTGGAAGCTCAAGCTCATAAGCCACGACCCCTACCTTCCTGCTGATCCTGTAGGGTCCAAAAAATCGGGGTTGGAGCTTTTCTGCTCCGCTTCTTTTGATAGAAGCCTGCCTATATGGTTGGAGCCTTAAGTAGATTAAGTCACCAACCTCAAATGTGTGCTCTACCTTGTGCTTGTCCACCTGGACCTTCTGCTGAAAGGCCCCTGTAATACCCTTCTCATCCTGAAGGTGTTGAATTTGGGTACCCCACTGATGGATGCCAGCGTAGCCTTCTCCTCTGCTGCACTGCCGTGACCTGTAGCCTCCTCTTCTGCAGTTTCGGTGGTGTCCGCCTATATGTTTTGGATGTGGCTGAAATCCTCATCTTCCTCATTATTAGATGTCACCTCAATATAATGAGCCTTGCCACGACCCATACACTTGTGGGATGGGTCCCACGGTTCTTTGCATGTGTAGCATAGCTGCTTTCTTCTCAATTCTCTTCTAGTGTTCTTATCCATCCTACCTCTTCCCCTGTCAAACCCCCTTGGGTCTCTTCCTCTAGTGTTTAGGGGTGGTCTAGGCATAAACTTAGGCTTTGCTGCTTGGCCTAGATCTCTAGTCCTCCATATGGCATCCTGCAAGTTGGTAGGCTTGAAGGCCTTAACCCAACCCTTCAAGGGTTCCATCAACCCTTCTGTAAACAACATCATGAGCCTTGACTGAGATACATCCTGCACCATGATTGCTAGTCTTTGAAACTCCTCCATGTATATCTCTGATGATCCTATCTGTCGGAGTTGGGTAAGTTCCCTAAAAGGTAGCTCTGGATCCCCTTGGTCAAACCTATCAATAAGTTTTTGTGTGAACTCTGTGTAGGCCACTATCTGATTATGGCCAAGTGTAGTCAACCCATGGTACCACCAGTCATGAGCTTTGCCTTCCAAGTACATGGTGGCAAACTTGATGGCATCCATCTCCCTCATGGGGTTGAGCTGCAGGTAAGTATCAAGTTTCTGCACCCACGCCTGTGCAATCATCTTGGCCGAGCCATCAAAGTATGGGATCTCCATTTTCCCAGTCCTACGCTCTAGCTCATAATTGTTCCTGTGGTACGACTTGGGATTGCTTCTGAATTTCAATCCACAAAACTGATCCAATGTGATTTGTCTTTGAACTGGTGGGCTGAGCGAGTTGTACTCCCTGACATACTGATCAAACTGATCCTCAAACTCATCTGGGTGGTTGGGCTGTGACTGTTCATCCACGAATGAAGGCAAGTATAGTCTAGGAGTGGTCTTGCTACCTGTCTGTCCCTGTGATGCTCCCCCTACATGGCTTCCCTTCGAATGATGATAGAGCACATGTTCCTGTTGATGTCTGTTCCCATCATGAGATCCACTGGTTTCCTTGTTGGCATAAGATTCTGGGCCTTTCCACTTATGAGTCATCTCCATCAAGAGTTGTGATATCAACTGTTGGCTTTCACTTACTTTCCTCGAGGTCTCCGATATTTCGGCCTATCCTCTATTTTTTCCTTCTGGATGCTGATGATGCCCAAAAAGGGCCAACGTCTCCCTCAGAGGGGCCCGACGTCTCCCTTTTTAGCTCTTACTTTGACATTTTAGCATTTAATGTGACAAATAATGGAATATTGTTAAGTCAGCCTTGTCG
>ML796131.1:179808-195004 GCA_009831015.1 Picea engelmannii | reverse complement strand
AAAGAATATAAATTGATTAAAGAGTTTAGTTTGATTAGTTAATAGGAGTAATATTTTCCTTATTGTTAATTTTTTTTAAAATATATTAAAAAATAATTGAAAAAAATAGAAGAGATATAAATATTTAAAATGAAATTAAAAATAAAGGAATACAAATTATTTCAAATAAAAATAATGAAATAGAATATAATGTAAAATTATTTTTTTTCAAATTACTACAAAGTTTTTATCGACTTAATATTTTTTGATACAATCTCAAAATCTCAACATGCAAGTACAAGTACATCATCTTGTGTAAACAAAACTTGGCCAAACTTCGTCATCTAAATAATTGTTGGTAGTTTATAAGGGGGAAGACTTCCACCCCTACAAGATGCCTCTAGGTCTTAGGTCATTAATAGCATCATGTGCTTTCTAGTAATATTTAACCTTAGTTTTACACATAATGCATTTTAAAAAATGGACACTGAGGTCGAACCCATGCTGCGGCTAGGGTTTCCCTAGTCGTCGTTGTTTCACGCTCTGTTGTAGACAACCGTCGACACTTTTGGCATATTCAAGATTTATTGATCTTCATTGGTTAGTGGGAGCGTGTTGAGCATGGGCGCCATTGGATTCAAGCAAGTTTTTTGTGCCAGTGCCTCTGCAACTTCAAAGGAAATAGGGTTTTCAATTAAATGGAAGTATCTAATCATATAGAGGAAGAAGCCTTTACTTCTCTCCTCGGAAATACCAAATCTACAGGTGAAAAACACCTAACCAAGAGTAAATTTGTCAAAAAGGTGGAAGAAATTCCGAAGGTGGAAATTTCAACACCAGAGGCTAAATCAAAAGTCATCTTATTGCATGAACGAGCCTTAGTCGACAAGTTTATTGACCTATGGCCTAGTCCACGCGTTGTTTAGGCTTAGGGATCAGATAATTGAGTTTCCCCATTTTATATGTTCTACTATGGTAATGGTTTTTCATGTTTATTTTCGAAAGCTCAAAAACAAGAGATCAAATTTTTAGATCTAGCCCATACTTCATGGGCACCAAGGGTTTGTTTCTTTCCCATTGGTCCCTAGATTTTGACCCAAATATATAGATCACGGCTATACATGTATGGGTCAAGCTCCCACATCTCCCTGTGCCTTTCCGAAATGAAGCCACACTCAAAATTATGGGTGACTCGTTGGGTCGCTATACTGATAGGGGCAGAAATCAAATGGGGGATGTATACCTGTGTCGTAATATGCGTGGAAGTGGATCTCGAAAAGGGCCTCCCAAATGTGATTCAACTCGACTTGGGTGGTTGGAGTTTTCTTCAAGCCCTGGACTACAAACAAATTTCTTTCAAGTGTAATTTTTGTCATCAGCATGGACACTTTGCAAAGAACTGCCCAAGCAAATGTGAATTCCAGGTTTAATTTTAATTAAAGCGGGCTCCTCCCCCTCAAGTAGCAAAGGATAAGAAACCTTTCAAGTGGTGACTAGGAAGCGCAAGAAACATCAGTCCAAGCCTCAAAGAAGTCAGGCTCATCTAAGGTGACACACCCAACCCCTATGGGTAGGGATATTAGGAATTTTCGCTTTTCTTAACTATCTCAAACCCTCTCTCCACGGTTTCATCGTCTTCTATTCGTCGAGATCTTCCCAACAGTGGCAATTTTGCTCAAGAATGAGCTCTAGATCGAAGGTTATGGCCTTCCCAAGGTTC
The DNA here is from genome assembly GCA_009831015.1 of Picea engelmannii. Lineage (NCBI taxonomy): Eukaryota > Viridiplantae > Streptophyta > Pinopsida > Pinales > Pinaceae > Picea > Picea engelmannii. The sequence goes on along the minus strand of ML796131.1, from coordinate 193,305 downwards.
TTGGGGTTTCCTTTTTCTTTTTACCACTATACCACTAACACGTGGCGTCCACGTGACACTTCGACACACTTGCCATCTGACGTGACGACGACGTTGCACCTATGTGGCACCTGTAATTCCTGCCACGAGGAGGTTCTACTCCATGCAAGACTATTGTCGCTATTGCTTGGACTCTCTGCCGGTACCCTCATCACTCACCTATGACAGATGTGGTACCAAAGGATATTCCCTTTTGATTTGATATGTTTGGAGTTGGAACGACTTGAGCAATTTCACTGCTCTGAAATCAAGGTATCAAGGAATACACCCTTCTCCTTGATGGATGATCGTAGAAGTATGTCGTGATCTCCTGATAGACGGTTGAGATCTATTTGAGGCCTAAGGTTCTCCATCCTGGTTGACCCCACTCAACTCACCGACTGATGGGTGAGTGACACTCGTCGCCTAAATTCACTCTAATTGTCCCGCTGGCATGCCACATCAGTCACGACGTGATGACTGCATTCTTTGGCATAGACGAAACTCGTGGCAGATCAATGGCTACTGAGCCAGCTCTCCATACCCCAACCTACATTCGATATCTTCCCCCTATCGAACTCACACTCCTAAGCCACCGGAGGATTACTCCGAAGACAGTCAATGTTGGGACAGCTCGACTCGCACTCACTCCAGTCACCTAATCATTTGCTAACACGCGTCTTCGTATTGACACTCCCCGTCTGCTCTCACCCTTCCAACCTACTGGTGGGACACGTAATGATCAACGGTTGGGGATCCATCCCTCTCGCTTCCAAATCTACGGCTCACATGGGCACGGCTTAGGGGTCCTTCTTTCGGAGTTATTCTCACAGCACATGAGATTTCCTTTTGAAGGCCTCACTCCAAAAAGTTTGTTTTGGAATCTCTCGTTCAGAGTCCTTCCCACGACATTTGAGGGATCTCTCCAACGTGGCAACTCTGAACAGCCCACCGATCAACAGTGATGATCTCTTAAGTTCAACGATTGTGGTTTTTCGCTGACCGACACAGGGTTTACATAATCATAGTTGTCTGCTCTAAGGACTTAGCCATTTTTCGAGTTCTGTAAGACTTCAATTTCTGACTTCCAAGGACTCAAGACGATTCTGCGGCCTTTACAAACTGTCAAACTTAAGATTAAATCCTTGCATGATTTGCAGAGTCTTCACACAGGGAACATCTAGAGTATTCGAGTAGATAGGAGTTTGTATCTATTCATTTTTACGATTTAACCAAGCAATAGTATGCATCACAACATAGCTCATCATACAACATTCAAAATCATAGGTTAAGTATACAAATTGACTCTTAAATTTAGACATTCATATGTGTTATCATACAATTGTTCTATTCCTGAGCATTCACATAAATCATTCACAGTCAGTTTCAGTACAGATGAACACTTATCTGATAAGGAAATAATCCAATCCAACAAACTAAGAGAGGATGCATTTTCTCCCAACCTTAGGCCTTGTTGTAGAGTCAATTCCTACAACACGCCACCCCCATGCCAAGCCATGATACCACCAAGAAAATTGACTCGTCAGGGTTCCATGATCCAAGAAGGTTACTCTCCTTCTTACTCTCCTCTGCATGTCTGTGTTTTTCCCTCTCTTCTCATCCTGCACACGTTGTGTTTTTCCTTCCCCAATCTTCTTCTTCATCACCTCGAGATCTCTACAGCGTCCTACAGACGTAACCTGCAGTCCGCCCTTCGCAATCTGAAGGGGCGGTCTGTGGTACATTCTTCGTCAGTTATTCAATTGGTCATTCTTTCTATGCATGGGCCAACTACCGTAGTCATTACTACTCAACCACCTCGATGATCTTCTCTTTAAAGATCATGTGGTCTCCTCCATCAGTCTGGTGTGTTGGTAGGTGAAGTCATTATGTTTGTAAGCATAGATTAGTTTATTGTGCAAGCTTCCTATTTTCTTCACTAATGCATCTCATCTCCCTTTCACTCAACCATCCCATCAGTCCTCTACTTCATCAATTTCCTCTAGTGTATCATGGCTAGTACTCATCAAGGTTGTTCCCTCTTAGTCGGTAGTTTGGTGTTTATATTAAATCAAAACACAATTACATGCCTCATATTGTTAACATATGAAGTTTGTGCATAATTACAGTCCTACTAGAAAAAAGGGTGTTACATCTAATCCAAGCAACAACAGATATGAAATTCTTAGAGAACAAGAGGAAGAAGAATAGGAAAGATCAAAAGATCGCTCTAATCCAAAAGAAAAAGATCAAAAAGAAACAGAGAATTTTGCTCAATTGCCCATGGATGAGCCTTTTTATGGATATTTTGCCCCCACTTGAGGAGATTTTAGGTGATGGTGAGTTTGATTTAGAAGGAAATCCAGAGGAAGGTGAAGTGAAGTCCCTTAATGGCCCTAGATCTCCCTCTTATGTAGAAATTCTGAAAAAAGATCGACACCCTTCTCCTCCATTAATAAAAGGAAGAAAAATAAATCAAGATGGAATTGTTCTTATAGCTGGAAAAAATATTCGTAAGGTTTGTCAAGCAACCATTGACTCTCTAATGAAATAAGGATGCTACAAGCTTCTGAGAATCTATTCTTGTACTAAAAGTATTTTTTATCAAGAAGACAACAAGTAGGAGAAGTTGGAAAATCATTGGTAGTTTTTGAGATTTTTGAAGCCCTAGATCACCTTTTTGTAAATTGTTGTCTACTGCAGTAACATACTTTTTTTTTTAATTAATATAAAAAGTTCCCCAGTTTGGATTAAAAAAACATTTAACCCTAACTTAATTTTATGTATGAAACCAAATACTATCCTATATTACAATTTAACCTCTTACCCAAAAAAGAATATAACATAAAATTATATCAATACAAAATTTATAACATAAAAATAAAAAATAAAAAACATAAATTAATTAAATAAAAAAAATGTATTATAAAGTAAAAATTCAACTTATAAAAATAAAAATAAAGGGTCGACCCCATCATTCTCATGTCACGAAATAACAAAAGATATGAAAGTACAATAAGATTATATTTTTATGGAAATTTAATTACTAATTTCTTTTTAATAAAAATTTAAACATCAAATTTGATTTGATTGGAAAAAAGTTTATAAAGTATAATTGTTTTTAATGAAAAAAAATTATAATTGAATATGAAAAAAAAGTTATAAAGTATAATTGTTTTTAATGAAAAAAATTATTATATTTAAGTTATAATTATTTGAAAGGAAAATTTTTAAAGTTTTTGGGTTTTTAATTATTAATCTATTTTTTTAAGAGTGTTGGTTAAATATTCTATTTTTGGGGTGTTTTGGCCCGAATTAACTAATGTAAATTTGGACAAAATCACTATTTTATGTTATTTAAATTACATTCTGAATACACTTGATGAAATAACTTAACTACTCAAATCTGCAGTTGCCTAAAAACCTTTAAAAAGTAGAACGTTTAGACCACTGATTTTTTAAGTATAAAAACAATAAATTTTTAATTAATTAAAAGTAATTTTAAGTCATACTCAAATTAAAAGATAATTTTAACCTAAATAATATTTACAAAAAAAGCAGTAATCAAATAACATGTATTTAAGTAATATATAACCTTAGTCTCATACATACAACCAAATATTATTATAAATTATAATTTAACTTAGTGTCCAATAAACACATATAAACTCCTTGAATTTAAAAGAAAAAAAAAATTGATAAATATTTATAAAATGATGAGACCAAAATTTATAAAATACAAAATAACATATTTCAACTTTAAAACATTAAATAACATGAGATCAAAATAATTAAAAAAAAACATATAAAAACATGAAATTTAAATAATTATAAAAATAAAATTAAAGAATTATAAAAATAAAAAATAAAAATCTAAATTAGGCAAAAATCATATCAAAATTCACATTTTTTCTCATTTAGTTATGTTATTTTAGGTGAAATAATTTTCCTCAAATAAAAGTGATAAATTTATCTATATTCTTGGATATAAAAAAAAATAAAAAATAAAAAATAAAAACCATATCTAAATTCACACTCTTTCCCGATTTTATTAGTTAATTTTCCTTAAATAAAGGTGATTTATATTTTGAAACAATAGTCAACCTTCCTATAATTAATCACCTAGTTATAATAAGCTTTACCACATCCTTAAAAAAATACACAATCAAAACTAAATATAATAAAAATATATATAGTTTAAGCACACGACAGCAGAAACTGAAACTAGAGAATTAAATATATATATATATATATATAACAGAAGTGTAAGCACACGACAGCAGATACTGAAACTAGAGAATTTAACGGAGAGACTAAGAAAATTTAAAAACTGAAACCGGAGATTTAACTGAGAGACTAAGAAAATATAAAATACTGAAAATGTAGGCATACGACAGCAGAAACTCGAGAATTTAACCGAGAAACAAAGAAAATATTAAAACTGAAAGTCGTGATATAACAAAAACTGAAAATCGTGACATAACAAAATAGCGCATTTAAATCCTAAAAGGTAAAATAGAATCCAGGCTTTCGGCTCGAGACTTTCTTATTTCTTAGTTTAATTTTGAGTATTTTTAATATATTTATTTTTTATTCAGAGATCAAAATAAAGGAATGAAGGAACTAACCTGCTCTTGGCTGATAATTTCCTGAAGCCGAGCCTTCAACGTAGGGCCTCGACGCCCTCCGCTCTTCGAATTAACAAATACAATAAAGGCAGCTTCCGGCGCAGTGCTGGTGCCGTCCGAGCGATGTCGATCTTCATCGTAAACAAATTCTTTGTTCCTCACAGCTTCCACCATGGCAATTCTCAGATACTCTGGGATGATTAATCTTTTCCTCAACTCTTCCTGGTCGATCCTGAGGCCGGCCAATCCACAGGCCTTGAAAGAATCGATCGCGGAGGACCGGGCCGCAATGCGCTTGGTTTCAGGGTATTTCTCGTCGTCTTCAAGGTAGCTGATTTCCGATTTGCAGGATCCGATCCCGTTACCTCTCTGTTGTTGTTCTCCTACTGAATCCGTCATGGCTTTGGATTGCAAAAACAAACCCTAATGGATGCTCAGGGGGTTCGAACTCGGGACGTCTGCGAGATGAGATGTGTAAAAAAAATTTAAACAGTCATTTAGCGTGGGAAATTGTAGTATGGAGAGAGAGTATGGGCCCTTGATAATGATTTTAATCCCATGTGGTAGTCAGATTAATAGTCCCACGGACGAAATGATGCATATAATAGAATAATTATAATTATATTTTTTTTTATTTTAAAATGTATAAATATTAAAAGTTTTATATGTGATTTAGTGGTTGAGTTGGGGCTTTATCATTATAATGAGTAATTAAGATGGAATACTAATATTAAATATTAAAAGTTTTATATGTGATTTAGTGGTTGAGCTGGGGCTTTCTTATTATAATGAGTAAAGTAATTAAGATGGAATATTAATAATAAATATTAAAAGTATTATATATGATTGAGTGATTGAGTTGGGGCTTTATCTAATTAAGATGGAATAATATATATGTATAAAAAATTTATTTGTGAGGATGTAAAATGTGAGTGCATTTAATGATTAAGAATATATGTTTTCTTTTAGGAGGTTATATGTTCAAATCTAGAGGGGTAGGGTATGGTGAGTGTACTTAATGATTAAGAATGTGTGTTTTTTTTAGGAGGTTACATGTCCAAATCTAGAGGGGTAGGGTATGTACATCTCCATAGACTTTAGCAGTCAAATCCTTGTAAAGAGGGGGTCCCTTATCCCACAGACAAAGGAGTGTGGTATAGCAATTGAGTATCTAGCTTGGCCATAACCTTAAAATTAGATTATTATTATTATTTACTTATGTTTAACATGATTAAATTTGACCATTTTTTATTTTAAAATAAGTTTTATTGCTATAATTTATTGATGGTGATGATGATTAATGCCCAGTGAGACCCAATTGTTGCCTTGGTCTAAGCTAAGATTAAGTTGGTGTACCCTTAATTCATATCCAATCCAATGCTTGTCATATCCCTTCCATATCCGAGTGCATATCTAGTTACTATTCTAGTTCTGCTAGATGCAAGGGGAGAATATTAAGTCTCTACTTTTACGGTTTAAAAAATTGATTCACCGGCATACGCATCGGTTCTAAAACCAAAGTAAGCAGTTTCAGTCTCACTCGCACCTGCAGCAGATCGTCCAGTAGCATATACAAATAGAGTTCCATAGCTAGTTTACCGAGAGAGCTATAGCTATAAGAGTAGTGGCCCGCATGATCGATGGCATCATGCTTATCTTCTATTCCTTGCTTGAACGGGTAACATAGCCTGTGTTCTGAGCGCTTAGCCTGTTTTGCGCCTTGGATGGACAATTCGCAACACCTGCTTTACACGTTGCTTAGCCTATTGAGAGCCAAAGTAAGGAGGGGTGGAGACATTGGCAAAGGTGGCAAATGTAAAGGCACCTACGGCAGTAGGAGTACATAAAGCATCTAGGTCAATGCCAGGATTAGAAGCGAAAGTAGAGGCAGTTGATCCATCGGTTGATCCATAAGAAAATGACTGGCATTCATTGGTGAAGTCCAAGATCCAACGATTATCTTATATGCTATGTAGCATAGAAGACTGGGCGTTCACTGGAACACCAGTCGTAATAACGTGCATTAACTGCCAGCCACAACTATTTTCACGAAGCGGGGTTGCAGTTATTGGCTAACAGGACCTGACCCTTTAAATAATAGAAATAGGGGTTGGTTGACCTGAGCCTTAAATGAGAATAGGGGGGTCCGGCAGGGGAAAACCGACACAACCCACCCCTGACCGTAACTACAACCGAGATGCAAGAGGGACGGTGAGCAGCCCACTGAGTCTGGCTCCTCATCTTATGAAAAAGAGAAGTCGGGAGTAGGGGTCGGCCCGCTAGCGACAGGGGGCGGGTCAATTATACACTAGCTATCAGACCTCAAGAGGGTAAGGGATTACTTGCAATTCTTCATAATTGTGTTTCTGTGCTGGAAAAACATTAAGATAAGCTTTCCAAGATAAATATTTTGAAATTGAGATCTAATATGGGTATAGGCTCGACAATCTAAGAGAAAGTGTTTTTCATCTTCAACCTTTTTAGTGTCACAGAGGTGACACACTCTTTCATCCCATGGCGTTTTACGAATTGACCAACTCTAGGTTTCACTATGTAACTTGTGAGAATTTGTTCTTATCTTAGCAATGCTTTTTTTTTCTTTACACTTCTCAAAACACAGAGATAATTTTGATATTTTAAATTGTGATTGATTACATCCTCATAAAATGTGGTTTAATGATTAAAATAAAATATCACTATGCAAATAACTTTAATTTACACTTTAAAATAATTTTATAAAAACACAAATGTTTGAACTTTAAAATTTAATTTTTTTATTATTCAAAATAATCACATTAATTTAAATAAATAATTAATAAAATAAATTTTAAGTTTTTTTCCATTAAAAAATATAATGACACTTAAAAAAAATTAAAATATTTAAATATACACAGATTTGAGGAAAAAATGTAAATTCCGTGTCATCTTATTTGCACATTGAGAGGAGTACGACAAAGTGGCGTAATTAGGGGTTATATTCCCTAACCCAATTTTTTAAAAAGTTGGGTGTCGGGCTTGCACCTGCTTTATTCCATGTTATTCGGGTGGGACAAAATTCCATATCATTGTCTATGTACGTAAAGGAAAATAATGGAAAGTCATAAATTGGGTTACCCTACCTAACATGAATTTCCTTTAATATAAGTGTCAGCGCTCTAACTTGTAACCAACTTCATTCTTTTTATAAGATGTGTTTTTTAAATCAAAGTAAAGCAAGAATAAAAGATTATTGGACAAGTCAATATGTTGTCGAACTCATAAATGAGAATATTGGACAATTCAATATGCTCTCGAACTCATAAATGGGAATTTAAAAATATTTGTGCAGTATATAAGAGGGTATGGAGGAAATAAAATATTTAAAATTTTAGTTAAAAAAAATAGTTAAAAAATGATAAATTTAATTATTTTTGTATTAAAATAAAATCAAATTTAACAAAAATTTTATTTAATTTCATAGTTGTATATGGTTTTGGGTATTTTAGTTTTTGGAAACTTGGGATCTAAACATTCTCAATTGATTAAGAACTATTTAGAAAAATGATTTGGAAAATTTGAGATCTTTTTAGAACTTCAACATACTTGGGAATTAGTTTCTAAAATAGAAAACTTTAAGATAAAATTATGTTTTTAGTATGAATATTAATAAGTATCAATTTTACCCCGGATGGGGTGCCACGCGTACAAGCAGAACCATGTGGAGGGGGCGTGGGGGAGGCCATTTATAATGGCCCTCACCGCACATACAACCATTTATGAATGGCACCACCTTCGTTTATCTCCGTTCGCTTGATGGGGCTTCGCACGAGTTCTCGCAGGACGGATAGCCAGAGCATTAAGCTCTTGGCTATCATGGCTGCCATTATAATCCACCCCTCTCGTTGCACTGACGAAAATCACAGGGTGAGTTCGACGCTTGGTAAGCAGCAGTCTAGCAGTGGAGTTTTCGGTGTTTTGGCCCTGCTCCTTGCTCCTGCAATGCCGAGGCTAAGAGGGAAGCCCTGAAGGGGAGCCGGCTGGTACGTCGTCGACTCCAGAAGGAAGAGGCATAGGAATTCTCAACGCGCGGTGCGAAAGGCCAGGCAGAATCGGCGTCGGATGAATACAGCTGCTAGCTCACCCCCAGGTACTCGAGTGGAAGAAGACCCGGACTTGGAACTCCCTTCAGACTTCTCGGAGAGCAAGATGTTTACGGTACCAGACAATTGGGCTCCCCCGACTCGTCTTGTTGCACCAGTAGCAATGTCCCGCTCCACAGGTGCCCCAGGTTCTTCTGCAGCGCCAAACGACGAGTACACCACTTGCGTGGTTGAGGAGGAGCCACCGAGCAGCTACACAGGAGTGCAGATGAACACGGAGGTGCCGGGAAACAAAGAGGAGGTGAAGGAAACGAAAAAGGAACCGGAGGCGCCAGCCTCACCATCACTTCTGCACCGGAGCTTCTGCAATTGATTTTTGAGGTTCGTAGTCTGCTCGATGACCAACTCTTCAGAGCGGTCTGCGTCAGCCAGCGCCTGGATATGCTCTATGCGGCCTACTCCAACGCCACTCCTCGACAACAATGCCCGACCTACTTTCAGCCTTTCGCCATCCCAGCCAGCAGTGGAAAAGCGCAGGAAGCACACAAGGACTCTGGGGATTAGGTTTTCTTCTGTCTTGCATGGTTCTCAATTATACTTTTGTAGTTGTTTACCAGAGCTGTAGCTCTGTAACTGTTAGCGTGGTCAGTACTAGAACAATAAATCTTAGAACAGTAAGAATGATGTCAATTTTGCATGGCCACCCTGGTTTCCTTCGGGCAGGGTGGTGTAGTCATCTTTTTTCTATTGCATGCTACAGTGGGCAGGCCAGCTGTCCTGGTTTCCTATATGGGCAGGACAGCTAGCACCTGCGTGTCATATGTACGTTGTTTTCTGAAGTTATAATACAATAGGTTCTGCCCCTTTTTTACTTAAAAAAAAATAAGTATCAATTTTAGGTTTTATTAAATTAAAATACAAATATTTTTATTTAATTATTACAAACACCTAATTTATTATTAATATTTTTTTATATTTATTCAAAATATCACTATAAAGCAAAGACCAAACCACAAGTAAAAAACTTAATAATACCTACTTTATAGTTGTGGATATGAATAACTTTTAATGCATGTATGTTCACCTTCGAGCCCAAACTAAACATGAAAGTCGAATAAATCAAAGTCCTCTCCACGACAAGCATTTGCTTCTCTTTGTTGTCGTTGTCAACAAACTATATCATTAATTTTTATTGTATTTTAATATTATGAGACTAGTATTAATTAGCTTTTTTCCAACCAGAACTAGAATAATGGTACAAATTGGCATTGTCTAATTGTTCTAGGTTTTGACCTTTTTCGTCAAAATCCGACGACATAAATCTAGACAAAATCGCAAGTTTATGTTGTTTAAATTGTATTTCTAAATGCATAAATGGATTCACCTTGTTGAAAAAACCCTTGGACACTAAGATTATATAGACTTAACCACTCAAATCTGCAAATCAACACTTTCTCACTGGATTTCGAGCAAAATTAAACAGAAAAAATCACCGGAAAAGGGCCAAAACGTAGAATGTTTAGACTAGTTCAAATTTACAAAGATGTTAGAAAGTTTATATATGTAAAATTTAATTTTTAAAATATGTCAAAATTTTATGATGATGATGATGATGATTAACCTCCACTGAGATCAATTAGTCTATCAGACCTTAAGAAGCTAAGAGATTACTTCAATTTCTTTAAAATTGTATTTCTATGCTCAAAAAACATTGAGAGAAGCACTTAGGATCACCATAGTTTTGATGACTTAGGGGGTTAAGAAGGTCCATAATGTGGAAAATATTTTTAAATTGGGATTAATATGGGTATAGGCAAGGCAATCTAAGAGGAAGTGTTTTCCAACTTATACCCGCTTAGTGTCACAAAAGTGATAAATTCTCATGCCCCATGGTGTTTTGGGAGTTGTCCAACGACCAATTTGACTATGTAGCTCGTGAGAGTTTGTTCTTATTTTAGCAATGTTGATTTTCTTTTTTGTATGTCTCAAAACTTAGAGGTAATTTTGATCTTCTAAACTAGGGTTGACCACCACCTTGTAGTATCTTAATTTCCTTTTATCCACTAATTCTTTATCACACCACATATTCTCCTTAAATTTAGAAGTGATAATATTTGTAATATTATTGTTGTATGGTGGCTTCTTCTTGTATTCTCCAATGATTTAGCCAAGATTTGGTATCTTTATGCCATCCCCGCTTGAGCCGCTTGTGGTTTTGGTTAGAGTTGGAAGCAATTTTGGGGAGCCTCTTGTCATCCATGTTGTTTATCTTGTTTTTGTACGTTAGGTATCTAATCATAGCAATGTTCTCAATGGGGGAAAGGCTTGCTTCTATGAGGAGGATAGGATAAGATGTATTGCCCTTAATTTTGAGATTATAAGTTATAAAATTATTTTGGATCTCTTCTATACTTCTCCAAGGATTCTCTAGATATACTGCAACCCCAAACTTCACATCTATATAAAATAACTGGAGTTACAAGAGTGTGAAAGATGAGTTTTTTTTATCATATAATTATTAGTACAAATTAAATTAGTAATTTTGATATTATAGTGGTTTGAGAAATATAAGGTTTTAATTTTGAATATCAATATAGTTCCAAATTGATACTTATTAATACCAAAAATAGAATTTAATATATTAACATAGTATAGTCTAATATACTATATAGCAATCCCAATAAACTTTAAAAAAAAAAAAATATTGTTTCAGTATATAATATTCTTTCTTTCAATTTGACATTTCCAATAAATTTAGGGTTAAAGTTCTAGCAAAAAATTTAATTCATAAGAACTTTATTTTTGAGGATTTTCACCCTTTTAAAAAAAAATCCAAATTATCTAAATCTTAAAAACAAAAAGTATCAAAATAAAACTCAGTCAAAATTGTGAATTTATCCACTTTTTAATTCACTCCATAAATCAAGAAGAAAAAAAAGGTATTTCACTAAATATATACAATTAAAAATGTTGGTGAGATGACTTATTCCTTTATAATTTATTATTTTAAATCACAATAAAATATTTAAAAAAAAAATAATTAAAATCATTAAATTTAAATAATAATATTTTTTTAAATTATTTAAAAAATAATAATTTAAAATCATTAAATCTAAACTAATGGTGAAAATTTTCCAATCGTCCACCGTAAATCACAATTAAAAAACCAATACCCACTTATGAGTGCATTTAGTGGAATTGAATCAATTATTTGACTATGTGATTCATGCCACACGAGATGTTTGAAAAGGAAAGATGAGGAGAGTGGTATTCACTCGATCACTTTACCTAAACATTCTCTTTCTTTGACCGGACTCAGAGGTAGGTGTCATCCTTGTGGGGTCCACGTGAGAATATAGAAGAAGGTTTAGGTTGTCAAACTTCTCTAGAATTTCTTCTACAAATCCAACTGCAAGTAACAAAGCGTGTTGTTCTCGCCGCGTTTTGACTCTTACCGATCACTTATTTAAATGATATGCTTTTTATCAAATGCAATCTTGTCCAAGGGAAGGACGAGTGGGTTGTTTGGGCTATGATTTCCAAGTGTATGTTAGAATATTTCCTAGTTGCTTTACCTTTTCCTTTGTGAAGGGAGGAATCTTATATTAATTATTAACCATTAAATATATTAAGCGTGCGGGGTTTACAAAGTATATCAAATAATATTTCCTAGTTAGTTTTTTTTTTCCTTTCTTTGTGAAGGGACGAACCTTATACTAGTCATTGTTTTTAAGGTGTAAAAGTACATTGTTATAAGGTGAAAAAGGTCGAAATGTTTTATTTTTGTTTCGTGTCATGTTGAAGTTGTGTTTTGTGAGATAGATATATGTGATGTATTGTATGAATCATAAGATTTCTTCTTGTGATATCTCGCACAGTTTTTTATCCAAGCAACATATCACATCTCTTTAAACTTTCTACCTCTGTAAGAGTCTTTTCCATATCGCATCACATGAAAGTTTTTTTTTGTGCAATACATTTCACTTCTTCAAATTTTCTACCATCGCGACATGTCGTACCAAAGTTTGAAAGAGGTGTGATACACATAAAATGGGTGACCAAAAGTTTTCTTCCTTGTGATATATCACACAAAAGATTTTCTTAGTGCGACATATCGCATCTCCTCAAACATTTTATCTCTGCAACAACCTTTTCCATATCGCACCATGCCAAAGTTTATTTCTGTGTGATACATCATACATCCTCAAATGTTCCACCTTCGTGATATGTCGCACAAAAGTTTAAAAGAGGTGCAATATACATAAAAGGCTTTGCAAAAGCATGTCACACCAAATATTTTCTTCATGTGACATATTGCATCTCCTCAAACTTTCCACCTCCGTGACAATCTTACTCTTATCACACCATGCCAATTTATGTTTTCATGTGATATGTCACACTTCCTCAAATTTTTAACCATCACAACATGTTGCACCAAAGTTTAAAAGAGGTGTGATACATATAAATGGGTTTCCAAAAGCATGTTGCACCAAAGTTTTGTTTTGTGTGATACATGCATGCGACATATCGCATGGACCAAAAGTTCTCTTCTTTGTGATATAGCGCACAAAGTTTTTCTTCATGCACATATCACATCTCCTCAAATTTTCTACCTCTACGACAATATTCTGTTAATGTTTATGCCATTATTATAGTTCTTTCCATTTCAATAGATAAGAGCATCATAAGAACAAGATCACTGAGAAATACACATTCACAAGAGACACAACATTTATCCTGGGAAACCCTCTAGGGGAAGAAAACCCAGCAAA
>ML796131.1:149109-179627 GCA_009831015.1 Picea engelmannii | reverse complement strand
TTATACAATTACCGGCATGATTAATCCACAATGGGGATTAATCCAATAACAATAATAATAATAATAATGACATGATTAATCCGCAATGGGGATTTAATCCAATAATAATAAGAATGCTCTTCGCAGTTACATTATTTCAACATATTCTATGTATCACATTGCGCCCAAGTTTATTTTTGTGAAGTAATAAAGGGAATAAAAAAAATACATCCCTCTATGCTTTCTAGAACTTGTTAATTTCATGAAGTAATAGATTAAGGCTTACAAAAATGGAGGGAATAAAACTTGATAATTTCACGAAGTAATAGCTTACTCCAAACTTCAAAATTTAAATGTTTTGATCTCATGATTATGACCTTCAAGCGCTCTCTGTCTTTAAATGTTTCCATCTTCACCAGAAGTGTGAATAGGTGTTGCTTCCATTCAACTTTGGAAATTGTTTCTTTGATGAATTCAATCTCCGAAGACAATAAATGCAAGTCTTTTGCACTAATTCCCATTAGTTCGGTTGCTGCATCTTCAAAAGTGAGAATGCAATCTAGTGAACCAATGTGAATCATAGTTGGGAAAATCAACATTACATTTGGGACAATGCCAACTATTGTGATTTTTTTGGATGACTTTCTTCATGCATTTCCTATCAATGATGAGCGAAGGGTGGGAAAGATAGTAAATGTTGTCCACATATTTTTTTGTTATGGTAGCCTTAATTAAAATCCATTCAACTTTTTCAAAAGGGTTGATGTTGGCAACCTCAACAATTGTTCTTTTTTGTTTACATGCTTAGGAACATTTGCATATCTTGTAGTCAAGGATGGGGAAGGAGAATGTAATCCCGCTTTCTCAAACCATCTTGTTAGGCTACGTGTTTATTCAATATCTAGGTTAATTAGAATGGTGGAATTGGAGACAGTCCCAATAATCTTTCCATTGAACCCAATTGCATGGCCTCCCTTAATAGCAAGGACAAGGTGGTTGCATGAAGAATAGAAATTAGCTAGCTCCTTGCCTTATACATGGCAATGTTCTCTCCACAAGTCACATCCATGTTATAACTTGACATTTCCTTTATATGGATTCTTTTTGGTAGTATATGATCCATCTTTCCTATGTATAGGGGAGGTAGGGGATGTGTTAGTGACAAGACCAATAATGTCAACAATGGAGCCAACAACTATAGATTGGATTTCATTGATTGATCTGAAGGTGAAATGCAGTTGGGGAAATGATGTACCTTCTTCTNCATCTTTCCTATGTATAGGGGAGGTAGGGGATGTGTTAGTGACAAGACCAATAATGTCAACAATGGAGCCAACAACTATAGATTGGATTTCATTGATTGATCTGAAGGTGAAATGCAGTTGGGGAAATGATGTACCTTCTTCTGGGCAATGTTGAACTAGGGAGGTTGGATGTAAGAATATCTCACGATCATTATTCAAGTGGTTATATAGTTTGTGTATCTATTTGACAGCGCCTTCAGAGATCAAGTAGACATGACCAATTTAGATTTTATCATAAAAGGTAATTGCAGAATCATTAAATCAAATGATATGTATCTCTCCCGCCCCGACCCCCCCCCCCTCTATGCCAACAAGTCAAACCCTTGTTGGTTCTCGAATTGACAAAGGGTTATCTTTGCTTCTGCTTGAACCTTGATGACCCAATTCAAGTTGTATGGGCTCAATGCTCTAATAGGAATAGGTGTTTGAATGGTGGATAAGGAAGAAATTTGAGTAAGTGTTCATTGTTTTTTAAGTAGTGGATCTTGCATGGAAGATGAGGGGGTGTCCATTTGGCAAGCAACTAGGATCAATATAACAATTGGATGGCCAATCAATGGCGTGGAGGAATTAACAATTTCCAAGTGTTGTGGTACGATAATCATGTATGCAAAATGGAAATCGTCAAACAACAAATGAGTAGTTGGCATGTGGTGAAGCAAGTATTTCAAGCATACTATAATTGAAAAATGAGGCTTACATGCATTGGTTAAGAACCACTAAAGTCCATTTTTTGGGTGTATAATCGAAGCCTTTTGAAGTGTTCCCAAAGAAACAAGGCCATTAAATTTTGTTGGCAACATTATGTGTTTCATGTGTGCATCATCGGAGATAGAAGTGTGGTATCTCAAGGTTGCAGTTTGAATAGAATGCAGAGGCTCGACACCAATGATCTATGGGAATGGATGCATGTCATATGTCAATGCAAGCATCAAGCCAATGGCATTTTTAGTCGGAATGGTAAACATATTGAATCAGTGGCACACTTTAAAAGTGAAACCATGTAGATGAAAGGGGAGAGTGAAAACAAAAGGACACATGTGTAAAGAGCATGAAAGCAAAGTATGCATGAACAATAATGACATAAATGGAAATCGTCAAACAACAAATGAGTAGTTGGCATGTGGTGAAGCAAGTATTTCAAGAATACTATAATTGAAAAATGAGGATTACATGCATTGGTTAAGAACCACTGAAGTCCATTTTGTAGGTGTATAATCGAAGCCTTTTGAAGTGTTCCCAAAGAAACAAGGCCATTAAATTTTGTTGGCAACATTATGTGTTGCATGTGTGCATCATCAGAGATAGAGGTGCAGTATCTCAAGGTTGTAGTTTGAATAGAATGCAGAGGCTCGACACCAATGATCTATGGGAATGGATGCATGTCATATGTCAATGCAAGCATCAAGCCGATGGCATTTTCAGTCATAATGGTAAACATATTGAAGCAGTGGCACACTTTAAAAGTGAAACCATGTAGATGAGAGGGGAGAGTGAAAACAAAAGGGCATGTGTTTAAAGAGCATGAAAACAAAGTATGCGTGAACAATAATGACATAAATGAGCATATGAGAAAAAAAGGTTATGCCTACAAAGACTTGAAAATATGTAAACTTTTAACTTTGAAATATTTGCATATTAACAATATATTTAACGAGCAAAAGTAAGAGGGTGAGATATTGTAAGTTTCAACATATGTTTGGAAAAAGGAAGGATGCAGTTTCATTCTTCACATAAATCAAGTAAACTGCTATGAGAGGGAGAATGAGTAGGTTGGTAGACAAGATGGCTAATACCACATGCGTATGATTACACAAAAACAAACATGATAGCCTGTAAAGATTAGACTAAAGATTCATATTGGGGTATTGGGAGGAGAAAAGAATAGTAATGATGAATTATGGCATTTTTAAAAATAAGGGATAATAAAAATATCATCAATGAACATTTCACTTTATTGTGTTATAATGACCTTTAAAGAATAGATGAGATCCAGATTGGGCTTCTAAGAGTGTAGAATAGTAATGTCGAATTGTTGCATTTTTTAAAGCAAGGGATAATCAAACTATCATGGAGGATCATGTCAATTTTTTGCATTATAATGAAAAAAGGATCATACCAGCACCAAAAAATCCCAATATCTTTGCAAAAGAATCAAAGAGCATAGAAGCATCTACCCAACTTACATCACAAATCATGAAAATCCAAGTCATCGTAACAAGCCATAATGGTTTACACTCCCTCAATTACTATATTTTACAAAATGAAATTGAAATAATAGATGACATATTTTTTGAAACTGAAATTTAGTTCAACAACATCTTTAAGAAAAATTGATTGAAACCTCTCGAGCATTCAATCAAATTTGAACAAGAACTTCATAAATTTTCTTCTTATAAATTCATGTTGTCCTACAACAATCCCCAAAAGAGCATTTGTAATACTTGCAAGCTACGATAATCTCAATAAGAAATCTTTCATGGTAGTTTAATCTAGGAAACAAATTTAGCTTGGCACTTAAAAGACTCTAGAAAATTTTAATTTGGTTATATAACTGCATAATGCATCAAGAACAATTCTGGAAGTTGGAGTTGATTATTTTCGACAATGGAACAAATTCCAATCTATGATGTAGATATCAATACATTTAGTTATCCAATAAGATATTTAGTAATGGAAACCAATCTCAAACCTCGCATTGAGAACTCTCTGGAAATAAAACTTCATGTTTATGATGAGAGTGCCAGAGAATAAGAAAACATGATTACACGGTTAATAGAACATATCTGAACGGAGCTATTATACTAGCAACTAGGGGAAACTGAATAGTAAATTGAGTCTTGGAAATAAATCAGAGTTGGAGTCTATCCCTAAGTGTGCAGGTGAGAAATAGAGATGGAATGATAGAAAATTGCTAAACCAACATAGGGAATAGAAGGCAAAGCATCGCCTCTAAGCTAGCAAGGTGGGTAAACTTTGTAGGCAACATTAAAAGTTGCATTGAAGGAAGGCAAATGAAGAGGGTTTCTCAGTAGGTAGGTTAGACATGACGTTTTCAGCGATCAATGATGAAAATTTCCCCGATGGTCATCTAGCCGAGATCGACGGTCGTTAATGTTACATAAATAAAATCCACTAAAGATACATGTGACACAATGCACAAAACACAATTATAAAATAAACATACATGTGACACAATGCCCAAAACAAAATTATAAAATAAAGATTAATGTGACACGATGCCCAAAACAAAACTATAAAATAAAGATACATGTGACGCAATGCCCAAAACAAAAATAGATAAATAACTTGTAGATTGAGGAGGTTTGTGATGGAATAATATAATGTTGTCATAGCGAAGAGATTTTCGATGGCTTGGGGTATGGTGGGAGGCATAATACATGTTAGGTGATTGTCATACAAATCTAGCTCTTGTACCATATCACACTTTAACTTTATTTCGTCGTGATACAGTGTGTATCACACCTAAAATGCCTTTAACTATGACATATCACACCTAAAATGTCTTTGGCGATGACATATCACATCTCTCCAAACTTTCCTTTGTCCTGACATAACACATCATGTCAAAGTTTCTTTCTATGCGACCCATCACACTTTCTCAAACTTTCCTTCATCACAACAAAGGGAAATTGTCTAAAAGAGGTTATTTGCATCATTCCTACCATCTCATCTTTCAAATATTTCTTTCCTTGCTACTCATCTCATGGATCAAAAGTTTCCACTTGTGCGACATATCATATAGGATGAAGTTTTCTTCCCTGGCAATATATCACACAAAATTTTTCTTTGTGCAACATAATGCATCTTGTCAATCCAAAACTCTCTTTTCACATCTTTTGTCATATCACTTTTAAAATTTCTTTAGTTGTGACATAGTGCATATCACACCTAAAATAACTTCGACCGCAACATATCACATCTCTCTGAATTTTCCTCTATTGCAACATATCACATTGGGTCAAAGTTTCTTTCCATGTGACATGACACATCACACTTTCTCAAACTTTTCTTCATTGCAACAAAGGGAAATTTTCTAAAATATCCCCTTCGTATCCTCCCTACCATCGTAGCCTACAAATATTTCATTGAATGGATCAAATTTTTTTACTTGCATGACATATTATATAGGATGAAGTTTTATTCCCTTGTGATATATCACACACAATGCATATCACACCTAAAATGACTTTGGCTGCAACATATCACATCGCTCCAAACCTTCCTTTGTCACGACATATCACATCACATCAAAGTTTGTTTCTATGCGACACATCACACTTTTTCAAACTTTCCTTTGTTGCAACATATATTTGGTGAATCTTTGGCGTAATTTTCCATGTCTAGGAAGGAAGATGCATCACTGATAGCCACATGATGAATGGCCATAAGTGCATGTGGATGGTTAGAAGGACACCAATGGACATCTAATAGATTCGGCGACCATGAGGTGACTAAAAACGTGGTAGAGGACATATAATTCTATAAGAGGAGTACACTAAGGGGAATCTCGTGCCTGAGTTGAGTCCCATGCCTGAGCGATCAGGGTCGGTGGACTCAACTTGCAAAGGTGATCTTCCATGACAGAGTGAACACCCTGTGCATGAGCTATCAAGTCTGACCCCAGAATGAATGGCGGAGGATGATTAGATGGTCATCTAACAATATCAATGGCTATGGCATAATCATAAGTCACATCAAGACATCAATTGCATAAGGGAAACAACTTAAGGGTGAATATACTAAGCATGTGGGGGTTTACAAAGTATACCAAAAAAATATGGGTTAATTGCGCAATACCTTATCTTTCACTATCATTCATTTTACATAAGTGTTAATGGGAGTTTGAATAATTAGCTTAGTATCTATTATAGTAAGTGATGTTTGTTTTTCAGGTTAATTGTGTAATATCTTATCATTCACTATCATTCATTTTCATAAGTGCTAAGTGTTAATGGGAGTTTGAATAATTAACTTAGTATCTATCATAATAAGTAATGTTTGTAGAGGTGAAGAAGTGAAATTAAAACTAGCAAAGTGGACCATATAATGTTAATCGTCATCTCCAAACTTTGCACCTACCAACCAAGATTTCTTGAGAAAGTTTTTCATCCTAGTCTACAAGTAAAAGATTCAATCTAGTTTTGATTACATCCCTTAAAAACAATATGGTGAGTAGAATAATTGTCCTATATTTGACTCTAACCCTATGATAACAAAGTGTGAGAATGGGAGTTTAGACTAGTTTGAGCTATGATTCTTCTAATACCATGAGGCTTGGGATATACATCAAACAATTTAAAGCTCTTAGTGTTTAACCACATGCTCATTGCACTGACAAAAGTAAAGTGCACTTTACAACCCAATATGAAAGAGATGTATAATGTAACACAACACTTATATACTAAAATGAAAGAAAAATTGACATATGTATTTTAAAACAAAAGTAAATTGGCCCAAGGGGTTAGCTCAACTTGTTGTTTCCAATGTTGTTGGGCATTTGGCCAATTCTGTGTAAGCACGTACCTATTTCAAAATCCCATGGGTGAGACACACCAATGTACACCAATGAGTTTACTAGGGATGTCATCCATGGATGTAAGGGAGCATCCCTTACATTTCCTCGTAAGATTTCCCTTGGAAACTTTTTTTTTTTAAAGTAGACCATAATAACATTAACATAATAGAAAAAATCTCCAACCATTATAGAAAAAATATATAACAATAGGATAGACCAACTTAGATCCATTTTAGCCCTGATGTTTTAAGTATTGTAAAGTTTACGACATGATTTATTTTGTACTCTTTTGAATGCTTAACAGATTTGGATTTAAAATAGATCTATATTGGTATCAACATGTTGGACAAATACATTGCACTTAGTAGATTTGGTGTTTTCAATTACTTAATCAATTGCAAATTTAATTTAATTTAATTTCTTTAATATTAATGTTTTTATAAGTGATGAAACTTGTGAATGAAACTAGAGAAAGAAAACACATGAAAATAGAACAGATTGTTTAATACAACTTTAGAAAGAGAAAAGTAAGCATATCAAAACCTATTATTTACCTAAAACATTTAACTTTTGTTTCTCACCTTCCCATCCTACCTTCCCTTTATCTATGAGGTCACTCATAATATTCTTTAAAAAAGAACATCAAATTGATCTTTAAAATCTAATAAAAAGATCTTTAATAATGTGAAAAACAAATATGACCCCTCCAATACCAAAGAGTCTATGAAATTCTTTGTTTATGGGGCCTCATATATTTGCTAAAGGATTGTAAATATGAAATTAAAAGATAATGTTGTTGAAACCAATCATAGTTAAATCTCCAATTTTGCTACTATGAAACATTCCAATTACACTAAAAATCTTATTTGTTTTTACAAAACAATAATATTGACTCAAATACAACGTAACAACACTACTCCACCAAACTTATTAAAAAAAAAATTAGAATTGAAAACAATCATAATAATATTAATCATAAAAATAACTAAACTCAAGTAAACATAAAATCCTAACATTAATAATATATGTAACCAAACAAAATATCCATAAGCCTTATTTTTATCGCATTGCCTTTCTCCATGTTTCCTTAGTGTTGTACTTCTAGTTCCCATGTCTTGTATTGCATTCTCTCATTTCTTTCTATCTTTCATTTCTTTTTTCTCGTTTTTCTTTTTTTTTTCCGCAGAAAATTCACACTAATTATATTAAGAATATAATTTTTCATACAACGTCGACAAATAAATGTCAGTTTTCCATGGACAAAAAAACTACCACTCTCTCTATAACAGAGACGATTAAGATCTTCCATACAATGACCAACACAAGCAAATAAAACAAGAGAGCTCCTTAATAAGCACTAAACATCACTACCCTGTGAAAACCAATAAAAAGAACCCCCTACTTGACGTATACAGTTAGAAAATATCAAAATGTTGGACATTTCCAGCAGCAGCTCTGTCCCATGAGTGATAAAAAAGTCTTCCACTCACAGTCGTCAGGGCTTTCTTAGATAGTAGATCTGCCTCCACATTTTTCTCTCTGTAAATGTGTTGAAAGTGAATAGCCCTGAAGGAGGAGACCAATTCACTAGTTTTATTTTTCCAGCCTTCAATATTTATGGCCCGAAGGTTTGCTTTTTTCTTTAACCAGTCAATTATTACTTTAGAATCACCAAATAACTGAATATCAAGGTTATCCAAATGCTTGGCAACAAAAAGCACAACCCACGCTCCCATCAACTTCGCTTTGGTGTTTGTTCCCGCCCCACAATTTAAATACCATCTATAGGCCATCGATGAGCACGACTTAATAACACCACCTGTGCCATAATTAGAGCCACCTGCCTCCGAAGCACCAGAAAAAAAGGCCATTGTAAAGCCATTAATCCTATTTATAGAATTTACTCTTAAATTTTGTTCTTTTTCGATCATGGAAACATTCCCATGTGCGCCCATGGCATTGTGGGCAGTCACCTTTGTTGTTGGGTTCTTACCTTCAAAGAGGAGTTTGTTACGATCCAACCAAATGTTCCAGCAAACTAGCAAAGGGATCTTTTTTGAAAGGTCGAGCCTGCTGTTCCACTCGTCCATATACTCACTAAGAGTATTTCCATTCCACTGGGATCTCAAAGTTAGCACCTACGTACAATGAAACCATACCTCCTTTGAAAATGGACAATGAATAAAAATATGTGGAATGTCTTCGTCATGATGCTTGCACAGAAGACAATAACCTGGACTGATCCAACTTTTCGACTGGAGATTGTCCCATGTGAGTAACCTTTTCTCCACTACCAGCCAAAAGAAAAGGATAATATTTTGTTGAACTTTCCGCTTCCATAAAGTTGCTTTCCATCCTTGATTGACAGGAAAATTGAAGGTGGAAATGAGAGCATTATAGCAGTTTTTAACCGAAAATTCACCTGAACAGTCCCCTCCAGACCATAGAAGCGAGTCGGCTTGGTCAACCCTCAAATTTACTCTCGCTTTATTCAACTCAACAGTGAAAAAATTCCACTCCGTCGCGCGAGCACCAATCATATTCAAATCAAGATTGGTTTTCCAACTTTCTGTCATGGTAACCGAATTAACAAAGTTTGAGGCATGTGCTAAAGTTGTGATTTGTTTGTCAATAACAATCGGCACGAGTTCGAAACTGAGCAGCGATCGATCCCCCAAGCCAAGAATCACATCTCTGCCTAAGGTGATATGATACCCATCCCCTGGCTTCCAACAAAGCCATTGAAGAATAACCAGAAACGAACTAAGCAAATTTGACCACAGTGTCAAGACTGCATGCCGATTATGTTGTGGCTGTCTGAGCTAATTAACAAGAGAGGTAGATTTTATATACTTGTCCATAACAACCTGGTGCCAGATTCTCTAATGCATTAGAAGCCTCCATAAAGTTGTAGCATTGAGGGCCAAATTGAAATGATAGAGATTAAGAAACCCCCAACCCTCGTTTCTTTTTGGTTTGGCGAGAAGATCCCATCTGCAAAGATGATACTGGCAAGAGTTTGACCACCCATTCCATAAGTAATGAAAAATCAATTTTCATATCTTGTTTAGAATGGAACGAGACAAAGATTTTGTTAAGAACCAAAGACTGAATACAAAAGCACCACAACAAATATACAATAACAATATGCAAAATCTTCTTTATTACTATCAAACCCTTGAGGTAGGACAACACCATACAATGGATCCTATTATGGAAGGGATCATCTCATGTTCACTTGCCTCTTCGAGGGGGCATCCTCCTATTGAGATTCAGCTTGAAACACAATAATTCCCTTCATGTCCCATTACATTGTTTGAATCCCTTTATATAGTGTTTTCATCACCCAAGAACATTCTAGAGGAGAAATCTTCTAGAAGTAGAACCTTCTAGGAAGTTCTCTTACATTTATTATATCTAACTACCATAGTGGGCCTTATTTAATAATATAGTGGACCTAGTCCACCTTACATTGAATGGCCTCCACTATTATCATTATGGGCCCTCTGGGCCCCCCCACTACCTCTCTAACTACCTTACATTTCATCCCCCTTATGAAAGCGTTGTCCTCAACTCTTGATGTACAACCATATACCAGGGTCCCATGGATAACCGTGGGTCATAGTGCTGAAGTAGACTAGAGAACCAGGGTCCCATTGAGAAATGGAAGCCACCATGTTGAATTAGTCCAACCGTCATTGTAAACCAGGGTTCCATGTCCAATTTCTCATGTGAACCCCACATGGAAGATATCGGCACCCAATAACCAACTGAAAATGATGCTCCTAATACTGACACCTATCATGTGAATCCAAAAAAGAATATTCATCCACATAGTGGGAGATGATCAAAAATGAATTTGGAAAGAACAATACCATTGTAGAATATGTAGGCTAGACGCTAGTAACTAGCTCCTGATGTGGGACACTGATGTTCTCTACAGAAGGTGGAGTAGAGTCATCAAATAAAATATGGAAGTGATTGTCATCCCAGAAACGACAACTATCCATATACCAATCATCGCAATCGACCTCAAAATCATACCAAGCATATATTTCTTGATTATATTTATCCCTGAGGTCCACCATAAGAAACCTCTCCTGCATGTTATCCAATGAATCTTGAATACTACAAAAACTATCATTGAGACCATCTACAAAGCCATCCACTCTGTCAAACAATTGGGCTTTGAATGCTTCAGTAATCTGTAGAATTTCTTTGACGGTTTGAGAAAAAATAGTCATATGAGCACCCTATGAAAATTTAAGAACTCTGCAGTCTCGCTGCCGTCACGAAAAAAACCCCAAAAATAGAACAATAATTTACTGCAGAAAATCGTGACATTTTTCGGAAAAACCCTGAAAAACTGTTGAATTTAAAATGCTCATAACTTCACTTCCCAGACTCCGTTTCGGTTTTTTTTTTTTTGAAATTAAGTGAAATTGTGAGAGGAACTCAGATCTGCAATTTGTTTGGGCAAATTCGGCCTCCAGATGCTACAGAAATAAAAATAAAATAAAATAAATCGTGTCGTCATCTGCAGAAAAACCTTGAGAATTTGCAGATTTTAAAACTTCAATATCTTGACTTCCCGGACTTCGTTTCGGATGATTTGTTTTTGCAAATTGGGTGTTTTTCTGAGAGGGACTCAAATATAGAAACCATTTCTATAAATTGTGCATAGAAATGTACCAAAAATTTCTGGAATGTCGCGACCCTCTTTTTTTTTTTCTCTGAAAAAAATTTTTGCAAAAATAAAAAATATTTGTCCACAATGTCTACCAAGGAAAGTGCTCTGATACCAATTGTTAAGAACCAAAGACTGAATACAAAATCACCACAACATATATACAATAACAATATGCAAAATCTTCTTTATTACTATCAAACCTTTGAGGTAGAGCAACACCATACAATGGATCCTATTATGGAAGGGATCCTCTCTTGTTCACTTGCCTCTTCAAGGGGGCATCCTCCTATTGAGTTTCAGCTCGAAACACAATAATTCTCTTCATGTCCCATTACATTGCTTGAATCCCTTTATATAGTGCTACCACCACCTAAGAATATTATAGACGAGGAATCTTCTAGAAGTAGAACTTTCTAAGAAGTCCTCTTACATTTATTATATCTAATTACCATAGTGGGCCTTATTTAATAATATAGTGGACCTAGACCACCTTACATTGAATGGCCTCCAGTATTATCACTATGGGCCCTCTACCCCCCCCACTACCTCTCTAGCTATCTTACAGATTCCAGAGACATTCAGAAGACCGGTTGGCCTTCCAAGATGGATTTAATGAGGATGTATCTTCCTCCTAAAGAGAGCCACCGGTTATATCAGCCCGAGATTTTCTGAGAGAACTTTGAAACTAACCAACCCCAATCGGTTTATCGTCTTGGACCACTCTTTAAGTAATACCCCAAATACTTGAATACCTCTGAAAGTTTACTAAAAGAAAAATCAAGGAGAGATTTGAACGGGGATAGTTCCAGTTCATTGAGACCTTCAAAGATAACAATTATTTTTGAATGACTTACTGTGAGTCTCGTAGCGTTGCAAAAAATCTCAATGATAGCTTTTATCTGTTTCCACTCAGTCAGACTTGCCTTTGACATAATAAGAACGTCATCTACAAAGAGAAAGTGCAAATTTTTTGTCACTCTAGAAACATTAATACCTGAGATCAATCCCTCAGCTGCTGAATTCTTCAACAATAAACTGAGTCCCTCCTTCATAAGAATGAAGAGTATCTGGGAAAGTGGACAACCTTGGCAAACCCCCCTCTCGCTTCTAAAGAATTCCAAAGATTCTCCATTTACTAAGACAATGAAGGGCGAGGAAGTTACACAAGACATAATCCAATTTGTTAACTGAATACCCAAGCCCACTTTGAGAAGAATCAATTTGAGCTGACTCCAGTTAATACAGTCAAAGGCTTTCCATAAATCAAGTTTTAAAACGAGAGCTTTAAGCTTCTTCTTTGTTATGTTGTGAACACTTTCGCTGGCAACCCCTATAACGTCCTGAATACGTCTTCCTTTTAAAAAACCCAACTGCTCCGGAGAAATAAATATGGAAAACAAAGGTTTTAGTCAATTAGCAATTACTTTAGAGATGATATTATAACATAGATTACAGAGCGAAATAGGGAGAAAGTCGTTAAAAGTTATTGGGCGATTTGATTTCGAAATCAAGGTTTGAAAAGTAGAATTTAGACCGCCCTTTATAGTTCCTTGAATTCTAGACTCTTCAACCATTACCAAAAGGTCCTCCCGGAGCAAATCGAAAAAGAAAATGAAAAATTCAGAGGTCCAACCATCCAAGCCTGGACTCTTCTCCTTCTTGAACTGACCAAGAACTCCTTGTAGTTCTTCCAGAGTAACAGAGGAGACCAAAGCATTTGCTTCCTCTTCATTCACCCACTGAGAAAAGAGCTCCATAATTTTTCATTGTTCACTGATATTTGATGTTACTGGCGCCTTGTAAAGAGCTTTAAAATAAGTTGTTGCTTCAACTTTTATTGCATGTTGTTCAGTTATTAAATTGCCAGATCCTGAATAAATCTCCCACAAATGCTTTTTTGTCCTATTGTGGGAAACCACTTTATGGAAATATCTGGTATTTCTGTCTCCACTTGAAAGCCATAGTGCTCTACTACGGAGATGCCACATCTCCTCTTCACACTTTAGAATTGAATTTCTTTCAGCTTCACTCCATTTCAGGGATGAGAAGAGATCTAAACTGTTAGGATCCGCCAATAATAGACCGGTGTAATGATTTATACCAGATTCCAATAATATCAGTTTCATTCTTTTTTTTTCTTGGTTCTCTGTAAACCAGATCTTGGTTAATTTTTTAATGACCTGTAGTTTCCAAAGCAGGCGCATTTGTTTATTTTCTCCACGAAGGAACATAGGATCTTTCCAATTCTTGTGAATAATATCAATGAATTCCTTCTCATTGAGCCAATCAATGTTGAACTTGAAGGGAAAACACTTATATACCGGAAGTTGCTCCATCTGAAAGCATATAGGAGCATGGTCAGAAACAAACAGAGATTCAACCCAGGATCGATAGTTGCCAGCAACTGAAAGGAATGCCTCTGACACTAGAACTCTATCCAGTCTCCTTGCTATAGGATCCTGTTCGGACCGACCATTTCCCTTTTCTCGTTTACTACCATAATTTACTCACATGCATACATTTCCCTTTCTTGTTTTTCCATTTACTATTTTATTTCGTTGTCTACCTTTTCCATGTTTTACGTTTATTCCTTTCATCGTTTATATATTTGCTTCAATTATTCCTTTCTTGTTTTTCCATTTACTATTTTATTTCGTTGTCTACCTTTTCCATGTTTTACGTTTATTCCTTTCATCTTTTATATATTTGCTTCGATTATTCCTTTTTTTCCAACTGGGAAATTTCACATTATATATAAAAATATAATTTGTGTTCTGAAACATTAAACATGAATATACAATCATTCAACATCAAAAAGATAGTTATTAACTGTCCCCTTTTGTGGAGTTCATACTAATCAAAAGGTGATAGCAATAAATGCATGTAACAGGAAATGTTTTCGGATGTGGAGAAAAATTTGTAGTAGATGCAGAGTGGGTTGCCAAGTGCAATGATCAGATGGCTGATGTGAGCTATGTTCTGAATGTATTCCTAATTTCATAACTGAAGTGTCTGCATATCTAATCTTAGCACAGAGAAAGAGTGTGGGGTGGGCCCTCATGGCCATCTATCCAGTGATGAAAGGTGATGATCCCCATTTTTTCCTGAAGCGCAAGTTTCGAGAGATGATCAACAAATTTGTTGTATTCTCTAAATATGTGGCTGTAGCTGATTTTATTGAAATATGATTGTAGATGTCTTAGTCTGTCCATCCAAGCCAAGAGCGAGAATGCTTGTAGTTTCCCCCTGCCGCCTAGCCATTCAATGACAATGCTAGAGTCTCCAAGAACCTTGAGGTTTTCTATGCAGAGTCTAGCAGCTAAATATAGTGTGGCCCAAGCACCTAAAAACTCTACCCTGGTATTTGTGCCTAGGCCACAATTGAAGGTCCAACTGTAGTAGTTATTGTGAGTGATTTTTATTATCCCCCCATCTCCACTCAGAGATCCATTGGTGAGTGCAACTCCATCAAACCAAGCAGTTGGAGTATCGTGAAGTTTTGGCACCATTGATGAGCGATGTAGTCTATTCTTTGTAACAGGTGTCTTATTCCAGGCATTGAAGATTCCAAGTGCTTTATAAGTTGTTGTTGTTGAAGACGAGATCCCATTCTCAAAAATGGTATTGTTCCTTTCCAGCCAGATTGTCCAACAAACAATGGAAGAAAGTTGCATATGCTTATGCTCTTGTTGTGCCCAATTTTTGAAGCAGTCCGGAATTGAGATTCCATCTCAGGAAGATGTAAGATTTAGCATCTGTGTAGTATTTTTCCATACCCATTTTGTAAAGGAGCAGTCAATAAATAGGTGGTTTGATGTTTCCAAATTTTTACAACAGAGGTGACAAAAACTTGGACCATCTTGGCCTTTGTTTTGCAGAGTGTCCCAGGTGTTTAATTTATATTATGACAGCAGCTAGGTGAATAATTTGACCTTGAGTGGGATGTGCCAAGTCCAGAATCGGTATTTCCATCCAGTGATATTTAAATGCCAAAGTGTATTGGAAATTGCAATATAAATGTTTTGTGCAATTAACTTACCTGATCGGTCGCCCCCCGACCAAAGAAGTTGATCCTCTGTTCCATTGAGGCAGATACCCAGGTGTGTGAGTGCAAGTCAAAATTTGTTCCATTCACCAGATAGAACATAATTAAGCCCAAGAGTTGCATTGGAGATCCAACAGTCGGGTTGATGCTCAGATCTGGAAGATTCCTTAATTTGATGTAGATACCAGATGTTATGTGAATGCAGATGTGTTAGAAGTTGGGGGGAGAGGTGAGTAGATGCATTCATGCTGAAAATGTAGTCTTGGCCAAGCAAAATATTTATACTCGATCCAGGAAGCCAACAAATCCATCAAGTAATTAAATTCTTAGCTTTTGTGAGGTTCCTCCAGAAATATGATGTCATTCTAGGAGTGTTTGTCGGAGCTAGAAGCCAACTTTTAACTATATAATGACGAAAGTATTTGTCAATGATAATTGAATGCTAGATGCCTGGACTAGTCAGAACTTGCCAGAGCTTGGCTGAAAAGAAGAGGATTTTTTATCCCCCACCCTCCCTTCTGTTTTGGCTTAGCCAGAGTGAGCCAGTTGCAAAGGTGTTGTTAGGAATGTTTAGAGCAGCCTGACCAGAGGAAATTAAAGATCAATTTTCGGAGTTTTGTGAGAATTGATGTTGGGATAGCTGCAAGAGCCATCCAATAAACAACCTGTCCTTCTAGGACAACTTTGATTAGTGTGAACCTACCACCAAGAGAGAGCCACCTTGTGCACCGGTGTCTTGTTCTTTTTTCTACTTTGGCAAGAAGTCAGTTCCAGTCTAATGTCTTATAAGAATCTGATCTTAGATGATAACCAATATATTTGAGACTAGAGGAGAGTGGGGAGAAGGTATGGTGGAAAATACCTTTGATCAGATCCAGAGAAGTAGGGTGGAGATTGGCAAAGTGAAAGGTGGATTTTTCCCAATTGATCGTCAATCCAGTGACACTGCAAAAGTTTTGTAGTATCTCTCTTATTTCAATCCATTCCTTTAATGTACCCTTGGTCACAATAAGGACATCGTCTGCAAAGAGGAGGTGTAGTATCTTGAGGGTTCTGGACACCTTTACACCATAAATCTTACCATCTACCTGTGCAGATTTGAGAAGTAGACTTAGAGCATCCATGGCCAAAATGAAGAGTAGGGGTGAGAGGGGACAACCCTTCCTCGGGCCTCTACCCATATGAAAAAAGGAGGAAGATTCTCCATTGACTAAAATGCCAAGATTTGCGCTGTCTACACAACTCATTTTCCATTTTATCAATTGCTGGATGAAACCAATTTGGACGAGGACCAATCTTAGAAAATCCCAATCAATGCAGTCAAATGCATTTTTTAGATCCAATTTGAGAATAACTGCCTTGGAGTTTTTAGATTTAATGTTGTGCAAGCACTATTGGGCAGTGCCAATAGCATCTAGAATCTGGCGACCTTTTAAGAAACCCAATTGTTCAATGGAAAGGATACGAGAGAGAAAAGGTTTGATGGTGGCTATTATTTTAGAAATAAGTTTATAACAAAGATTGCAGAGGGCAATAGGTCGGAAGTATCCGAAGGAAGTGTGAGTGTTTGCTTTGGGGATTAGAGTGAGAAAAGTCTAATTGATTGCTCTAATCACCTTTCCATAGAGTCTGCTGTCCTCCACTAATTCGAGAAGATCTGGGCCAACCAGATCAAAAAAATGTATGTAAAATTCTACAGTCCAGCCGTCTGGGCCCGAACTTTTGTCCTTAGAGAAAGATTTGAGAGCAGCTGAAATCTCCTGTAGTTTACACAGACTGTCTAGTAAAAGTGCATCTTCTTCCAAAACAAAATGAGAGTAAAGGTTGGCTACAAGGATTGAGTTTTGCAGGTTGGCAGAAGGGTTTTGTTCAAAGAAAGGCTTGAAGTAATTGATAGCTGGGGATTTTAGATCTTGTTGTCCTTTAAGGAGTGTTCCATCCTCCCCTGTGATTCCCCAAATATGTTTTTTATTTCTGCTTGCGCTGGTGAATTTGTGAAAGAATTTGGTGTTGAGGTCACCACTCTTGATCTAGTTGGTTCTGAATCTCTGTCTCCAAGTTGCCTCATCTTTTAACAAGAGTTGATTCCGCTCCAATTCAAGGTCTTTTAAAGCATGACAGTCGTCACCTGTGTTTCCAGTAGTGGCAGCTGAAAGTGTGAGTGTTCGTATATCTGATTCAAGTTCTATAAGTCATTGCGCGCTCTATTTTTAATAAGTGGCAGCCCACTTTTTTGTGTTGACTTTTAAATTCCCGAGTTTCCAAACTAATCTGTGTTGTATGCAAGACTTGATCAAGTAAAGAGGGTCCGTCCAAAGAGCAGAGACAAGTGTTATATAATCCGCTTCCAGAAGCCAGTTAGAATTAAATTTGAAAGGGGAGGCAATCTTCTGAGGAGAAGTGTCCAGATGGAGTATAATTGGAGCATGATCGAAGAGGAAAGGTAGGCTCACCCAGGAGCGGAATCTTGTCTCCGAGGATAAGAGTTGTTCTGATATAAGAAAGCAATCCAACGGCTTTGAGATGCAATCTACACCCAATTGCCCATTACGCCACGTAGGTGTTAGCTGATCTGGCGCAAGGTCTACCAAGTGATGAGTAGTAAAAAGAGCTTAAAAGTAATCTGCAAGTGTGTCTTGAGTAGCTATTCCCCCCCAGGATTCGCCAATAGATGTTGTTAGATTGAAGTCGACTACTATAATCAGGCTCTCGAGGTCTAGTAAGCCCTTGACTTCCAATTGCTCCCAAAAAGGCATTTGATTTGTACAAGGGCCATAGAGATTGAGAAGATCGTACCTTTTATTGGAGATTTGACAAGTACCAGATAATAGAATTCCACCACAGCAAAAAAAAGGAGCAAGATCAAATGATTCAGGATCCCAAGCCACTATCAGGCCCCCAGAGGTGCCAAGAGAGTTTACTGTACATATATGCCAATTAGGAAGGAAATGAGTAAGCAAGTTCCTGGCCTTTAAGCCGTTGACCAAAGTTTCTTGAAGGAAGACGATATTCAAAGAGATGTGTTTGAGAAGTCTTTTGAACGAGGCAACTTTTAGGTGGCCCCCACCCCTTTGATGTTGAGGGAGAGCAAGATCATGGCTTAGCTCTTGCTAGGGCTTTCATGCCTCTAAGCGCCCCATTGTCAGTGGAAATGTGCAAAGTGTCCCCAGGAAGAGAAGTCAAAGATGAGGTGCCCTCCTTACAACGAGCACTGCGGGTTTTAATTGGAGAATGTTCGAAGCCATGTCCTCTAGACCAAGTGTAGTCTAGGTTCTTGGAAGAGGAAGGAGTCTCTACATTTCTCAGAGAGTAGTCTGCATTTGGTTTGTTGTGTAGTATGTTACCCAGATAGGTAGGCAAGGGTGTGGGCTCAAGAACTTTTTTGTAAGAAGGGATGAGCGCTGCCAAAACATTGTCGAGTTCACTATCCCCAGGCTCTGACTGACTCTGACCTGGCAAGCAGGGGAACTCCCGTTGTGCAGACTCCAGAGATGTTTTTCTGAACAGAGTTATTGTCAATCTCAGGATAGTCAGGCAGATGTAGAGGTGGTTGATGGAGGAGAGTCCAAGATAGTATCTAGTTCCAGCATAGTTTCCTCTGAGATATCCTCCTCAGGAGCACCTGTGCAGGTCTTTCTTAAATGGCTCGTCTACTTGCAAAGAGTGCATATGAAGGGGATGCCAAGATAGTCAAGTTTATGGCGATTAATGTGCCCCCTTTAGTCAATATCCAAAGATTCTGAAAGACCCTCATGTATGTCCAACTCAACTAAAATTTTCGCCAGCCTTTTGTCTGAGCTGAAGAGCGTCTTTGAGTCTATGGAGATGAAATGCCCCAATGAGTTTCCAATAGCCATGAGGGATTTTTCATTCTAGAGGTGGAACGGAAGTCCAATGAGGAGTACCCACAGATGACGATGGTATAAGTAATCCTGTGAAGGGTAGAAATTCACTCTCCAACGTTTTAGCATGAGGATATTGTCTTCAAATGTCTAGAGTCGGTTTAGGATGGATGTAGCATCCTTTGGTGAGTTAAACTGGAAGGAAATCCATCCATGTCTAAGGTGAGAGAGGATGGGAACATATCCCAGAATGGGCCTCCAAGCAGAAACCATCCAAGCATCCAGATCAAGATTACAGAGGTGCCTATAAGAGATCCTTCCCACTAGACAACAGAGTGCCATGGAGACAGTCTCTTTTAATCTAATGTCTACACCAAGAGTTAGTTTCTTCTTTGTTTTCTTAGGCTTCCAAGGTCTAGCTGAAGATTTATTTGTCCCAGGAGAATTTGAGTTGCTTTTTTTTTCCAGCTTCAGGCCCAAATGAGGGTGGATAATCTTGTTTATACCAGGGATCTTGTAATAGCCCACAACCACTGGTTGTAGGAGTGGAACTGTGGAAATGACTCGAGCTTTTGGAGGTTTGTCTACAAGGCAAGTGAGAAGTATCAACAGAGTGAAAAGGAGGTTGTAAATGCTTAGGGGGAGAGTGAGTTGGTGAAAATGAGGTGTTGGGTAATGTAGAGGAGGAAGGAGCCTGAGAGGTGGGGACTGAGGCTGAAACAATAGAGGTGGAGGACGGTGTTTTGGGAAAAGGGGGAATGATGTGCTTGGATAGCTCATCCGAGGTTTGGAAGAGCCCATCACAGTTCCAAATGGCCTCGTCAGATGCGCTCATTAAGGTGCTGACTTCTGCCTCCATCCGAGGAGATCTCGAGAAGGAGAAATGATTAAAATAGTTAATAAAGAATGAAAAATAGTAAAACAGAGGTTAACTAGACTGTAAATAAGTCAGATGTGAGTGGGGTCAGGGAAGTGAGACTTGCTACAAAGTTACAAGCTCCAGGAAAACAGTAGGAAGGAAAAACAATATCTGCAGCAAACAAAGATCCAAGGACGGTCAGTAGGTAAGAAGTAACCATAGCAATGTCTCAAGAAACCAGTGGTCCTAGAAGGTTAGGGAATGTTCAGGCCCATCAAAAAGTCCAACAAAATAGGTGTGCTCTGTGCTCCAAGTCCCGAATGGTCAATGGTCGCCATTGTTGCAGAGCACCCATTTTTACTTATGCTTCATGCCCTTAGCTAATTTGCAAAACTTGTATACATAAGGTATTATTGTTTTTATTTTTGCTTACGCTTCCATTATTCCTTAACATAGTGTTATCACACCAATTTCATCCAATTAAGATGTTTATGTGATTTTAATAAAAACATTATAAACTAACATTAATTACACCTAAAACACCCACCCATGAACAAGCATTAATTACACCTAAAACACCCAACCATGGATGATAGATGCATTGTACATTTCAAATTAAAAAAAAATAAAAATAAAATTTAATTAAATTAATTATAATTTATTATTATTTAAAAAATAATAATTTAAAATCATTAAATCTAAACTAAGGGTGGAAAAATTCCAATCGTCCATTGTAAATCACAATAAAAAAAAACAATATCCACTTATGAGTGCATTTAGTGGAATTGAATCCATTATTTGACTATGTAGTTCATGCCACACGAGATGTGTGAAAAGGAAAGATGAGGAGAGCGGTTCGGTCACTTTCCCGAAACATTCTCTTTCTTCGACCGCCACACGAGATGTGTGAAAAGGAAAGATGAGGAGAGCGGTTAGGTCACTTTCCCGAAACATTCGCTTTCTTCGACCGGACGCAGAGGTAAGTGTTCATCCTTGTGGGGTCCACGTGAGAATATCTAGAAGAAGGTTTAGGTTGTCAAATTTCTCCGGAATTTCTTCTGCAAAGCCAACTAACAAAGCGTGTTGTTCTCGCCGCGGTTTGACTCTTACCGATCACTTATTTAAATGATATGCCTTTTTTCAAATGGAATCCTGACCAAGGAAAGAACGAGTGGGTTGTTTGGGCTGTATGATTTCCAAGTGTACGTTATAATATTTCCTAGTGGGTTATCTTTTCCTTTGTGAAGGGAATGATCTTATATTAATTATTAACCATTAAATATATTAAACATGTGGGGTTTACAAAGTATACCAAATAATATTTCCCACTGGGTTTATTTTTTCCTTTCCCTGTGTGAAGGGAAGAATCTTATATTAGCGATGTTTAACGGGAGACAATCGTCGATCAACAATCTTTGCTTCTAAATACCATTTTGTAAGACATATTATTGATAAAATTGATAAAGGTGGAGTGGTTTAAGAAAAGTTTCAAACACAAAAAAATTGTTTAGACATGTTCACGAAACCAATATTGTTAGAGAAGTTGCGGTGATGTTTGGTTTCTCTTGGCTTGCAGAAAATGTGATGAGTGAACCTCGGCAAAGTAATTAAGTAAATTGTTGTCAAGGTGAAGATTGTTGAACAGGGGACAACCGCTGATGAATTTTGTGTAAGATTTCAACCAGATCACAACTAATTTACCCCAATATTTGGATCTGACATTTTTTTTTTATCTTATTTCAGTCGGTGGAAGCACTGATTATAAATACGTATCCCATAGAGGCAGACTTGTGAAAAGGATTGTATGCCCACTCCTGGGCATCTGCAATCTTCCTGTTTAGCAATAAAATCGATCGATTCCCTTGCCCCGTGGAGGTTTCCTTGACAAATCGTTAAGGTTTTACCACATACATTCTATGTGTTTTTATGTTTGTTGTTCAATTATTTAGTTTATGTAACTTCTTGTTGCATTCTCCGTGCCTCGCTTCCCAACAAGCAATTGCTCTTGAAGGTGCAAAAAGCGCATCGTTATAAGGTGAAAAGGTTGAAATGTTTTATTTTTGTTTCGTGTCACATCAAAGTTGTGTTTCATGAGATAGACACATGCGACATATTGCATGGACCAGAGGATTTCTTCTTGCGAAATCTTGCACAATTTTTTTTTAGCGACATGTTGCATCTCCTCAAATTTTCTACCTCTGCGATAGTTTTTCCATATCGCACCACATGCAAGTTTTTTTTGTTCGATACACCACACTTCCTCAAATTTTCCATCATTGTGACATGTCACAAGTTTAAAAGAGGTGCGATACACATAAAATGGGTGACCAAAAGTTTTCTTCCTTATGATATATCTCAAAAAAGTTTTTCTTGGTGCAACATACCATATCTCCTCAAACATTTTACCTCTGCAACAACCTTTTCCATATTGCACCACACCAAAGTTTATTTTTGTGCAATACATCACACTTCCGTGATATGTTCCACCCTCACGATATGTCACACCAAAGTTTAAAAGAGGTGTAATACACATAAAAGGCTTTGCAAAATCACGTCACACCAAATATTTTCTTCATGTGACATATAACATCTCCTCAAACTTTTCACCTCTACGACATCCTTATCCTTATTGTACTAGGCCAAATTTTATTTATGTACGATATGTATCACTTCCTCAAATTTTCGATTATCACAACATGTTGCACCAAAGTTTAAAAGAGGTGTAATACACAAAAAATGGGTTTCCAAAAGTGTGTCGCACCAAAATTTTGTTTCGTGTGATACAAGCGTGCAACATATCACATGGACCAAATGTAATATCCCAATTTTTACTCCTTGAATTATTTGTAAACAAATACTTAAATACTTTGCATGATTAGTTTATAAATCTGGTACACTAACTCCATGGGTCAGATAAACCATGGCACTGTGAATATTGTACGTCTTTTTGTTTTGCAGTTAATAAAAATGAAGATCAAATCAATTGAGCTTGAGCGCCTATAGGGGCTATGATACCACAAGAGGGGGAAGGTGAGGGGGTCTAAGGGCGTGTTTCTGACTAAATCACATGCCTTATGCTATCTTGAATCCTCACCCATTTTCAAATTTGAAATTCAAAGAAAAAATGAGTTAAGAGGAGTGGAGGAAACCAACTGCTCATTCTAAGCCTCAACTCCTAAAATTTAGCAAAATGTCTCCCCTACATTCTTGGAACTAGAAGGAGAAGTTGAGTTTGAACTCTCTATTAATTAGGCACGAGGAAAATTTGAATGGGGAAGAGAAGGTAGTTATAAAGAGGGATAAAGAAGAGTTTGGGGAGGTTAGACATTGGAAAAAGAGAGCCAAGCCTAGGATAGACCAACCAGCCATGAATGGAAGCTGGTAGACTTGAAAGGAAGCCAAGAAAAACATGGAAAACTGTGATGACACTTGAGACAATAGTCTGGGCCTTCTATGCACACACCAAAGAGAACGAGAGTGAGCAGTTTATGAGGTATTAGACAATAGAGAAGGAAATGCTCTTTGTGTTGTGTGGGGCAGGTATGTGGGTGCCATAAGACTAATCTGTCATCAAGAAATATGCAGAGGAAAAAATTGATTAGAGCCCAAATTTCCGAGTTAACTATCACTGCTTCACCCTGATGGTATCATAGCTTGGCTAGGGGGTGGCATCCGTTGTGGATTTTCCTATGGTTGGGTGGAAACGACTCGCTCAACTGGTTGGTTTGCAACTTACATATAAGTTATCTCTATCTATTCATTTGGAATTCAAACTCGTTTGGAAAATAGAAATGCATTTGCTTTGTTTTATAAAAACATTTGTTTTTAGGGAATATGAATAATTATTGTGTTTTAAATTCTGTCGAAGTATGTCTCTCGTTTCCAAGAGTTTTTGCAAACTACTATCTTATAGTCGATGAGATAATTATGGGCAAACTCGTCTCTATGGAGTGAAATATATTTTAGTTAAAGTCACAAATGGGATGTTCTCTTTACTATTGAAACTATGAAATCATTTTTCTCCCCAATGTCATCACTCGATACTTTAAATCGCATTTCTATGCTCCTTTGTTTGGAAATACCCATTTTTCCATATTATGGTAATGCACAATAGTGGGATCGAATGCAAGCCATATGACAGGCTTGGGAGCTGGATGTAATATTTTATGCACAGAGGGAGAAATTGCTCCCAGTTGTAGAATTAATTTGTAGGAAAAGGGATGGAATTAATACATGTTCAAAACCTAGTATACTGTGGATAGTAGCACTGCAAATGCCTGAGTAGAGAAAGTAGATCCACCTTAGGCAAGAGTTGTTGTTATTTTCACCTTCAAATTTCATTGCAGCTTATTTGCTATTATTTGGCTTTATATTAGTTCTAAATTTGACATGTCTAATTGAGGACTTTCTTACGAAAATTGTTTTACTTGTGCTTTGAATGCAACTAACTAATATGCAATTCTCCCTCATAATAATTTTGCCCCCCATTACTGAGCCAAAAGTTGAAATCACGTATATGACTCATCAACTCTGAAATATAAATCTCCATATCCAAATTCATGTTTATTTTACAAGGATGGTAAAAGAAGCTTAGCACATGGAAATGGTAAAAAAAATGTACCTTATTTGAATTCTCGTGATAGAATTTTGTAATTAATGAATCCTATAGAGGCTTATGCATGGACAAAGATTTGACATTTGTATGGGAATGATATGGTTTGACACCTCAGATTCTATGCATACAAATAATGAAAGTCCATATTGGGGTGATTTAGATCATTAGGTACATT
The DNA here is from genome assembly GCA_009831015.1 of Picea engelmannii. Lineage (NCBI taxonomy): Eukaryota > Viridiplantae > Streptophyta > Pinopsida > Pinales > Pinaceae > Picea > Picea engelmannii. The sequence goes on along the minus strand of ML796131.1, from coordinate 154,579 downwards.
CAAATAGTAATAAATTCCTAGTTAGATGGATAAAAGTGAGATATCACAGAAATGCAATCTCTATTCTCCACAATTCTACCTTGAATAAAAAATTTGTAAAATGCATTACTCTGCCCTAAAGTCAGAAGAAACGAGATTGTGATCTTTAAATTGGAAACTTGTTTCCAAAGACACATGGTCCATCTTATGTAAAGTAGAATGTTAGGGTCTGATCCCACAATAAGGATTCCATGTCTCGCTTATAATAAAGCAATGCTCGTGAACCATACAAAATAATAACTGGGACATCCTAGTGGATGAAATATTTGTATGCAAAATATGTGTCATATATCTTAGAATTTATTGTCTGTTTTCTCCAGCTGGGTCATGTCAAGGATATCTCTAGAATATGATTATTTTATTACATTTCATGTTCAATCCTCCACTGAATTAATTATCAAGGTTCTCCTTGATAGAAGATGGAACTATACACGCTGAAAGTCCTGGTAGTGGACTGATGTGGAAAAGGAAAAGGACTATAAGATATAACCATGAAACATTGCATTCATCAAACTTTAAGTGCTAGCATCGTGTGACTTTAGTCTTATGTTGTCCAAATATTAAACACATGTTTAATACGCAGAATCAAGAGAAAACAAAATACCAACCCTTCAAGGGTTCATTTGCCATATATTAGTTCATCACAATATTGGATACAAGCACCTTGAATCAACCTATCTCTTTATTGCTTGGGAATTTCAACCTCTGTTATGCACCTTGCTTATGTAGATATTTTATTGGGAAAGTGTGGTTGATGTGTTCAAATGTATGTGTTTATTCTTTAAGTGAACGGCCAACAAGATTTAATATGAGATTAAGAAGTTTGAGGAGAAGTTTTAATGATTAATTAGATGGCCAACAACAACAATTGCCTCCACATATCCATTCATTGGTTTGGCCGAAAATACACCCACAAAGATTTCTGAGTATAGATACATGCCCAGAAGTAGCTTCATACATAGTTGTTCATGTTTTTCCAATAAGCATAGAATGACATTAATTATAACATTGTTTACAAAATTATGGATGTCAATACTTGCATGAAAGTTGTTTGGATTCAATGAGAAAATTTAAAGCATTGGTTATGCATTCTAAACATGATAATATAATTGGGCAAGGGTCGAATAACAAGGATATTATCGATGGATTGATGAATAGAACCATGTTCCAAAATCCCAAGATTGTGTGTGAAGGTATGGATGATTGTACAATGCTCTATTGCAGAATGTTGGTTGAAGTTGTAGTTATCATTTGTGGAATTTTGAGATGCACACACAGGTTTTCTCTGTTTGGTTTATAAATATATGTATGCTTGGAGCTGGTTGGAATTGCTCAACACTTTATCTTGGAAGTGTAAATGCAGTTTTGGATGTCTATTTATGTATAAATGGTATGTTCAAATGTGGGTGCATTCCTTGTTAGCAATATTCGTTGTTGTTGGCGTAGGCCATTTTGGAGAAAAGCGCAGAAGTTAGGAAAAGGACCGAAAAAGGAGCGCATGCCAGAAAACAGGGAAAAACAACATTGGAAAAGCAAGAAAGTGAAAGAGAGGACGAAAGAAGTGGATCAAAGAAGAAAATGGTTGGATTTTGGACCAACCGTGCTCAGGAAGTTAGAAAGTGGACAAACCTAATCCACTTAGGGTTAGTGGTTTAGGGTTTTGGTCATTGTTTTAACGAGTAATTAACCCATTTTTATAATTAACCTAGAGCATGAAGAGATCTATAATGAAAATGAACAAGTCTCTTATGCCATGACTCACTTAGACTGATAGAATCATGCACCAGGAATTGGTCAAATTGTCAATCTGTACAAACTCCTTGTCTGGTCAGACTGCTTCATGTCTCAAACTAGAGACCATCTAATAATTTCCTTTTGCAACCGTCATTATAGCTCCCTCTTAGAAATATCACTAGTGAAATGCCTCCGAGGTAACCTACCCAGAACAAGAAAACAAGAACAACAACATTTCCATGGCAACCTTCATGGAATTTAACAATATAACCTGCCCGAAACAGAGAACAAAACAAGAATATCTCCTAGAGGGGAGATAAACAAATGCATCTCTAGTATTAAGTAGTTAGTATAATGATCATAACTCCAATAGATAAAAAACATAAGATCACAATGGTTCCATAACAACTAGAGGCATATAAAAAACAATCAAATTTGGAGGGTGCGTTGTTCCTCTGAATGCAATGGATTTGAGATCCCTTTGGATCTATGATTTGCTGCTGGGACAACAGTCCCTTCTCCTGCAAAACACCCTCAAGATAATGATACAATTTAACATATACAAGTATATACCTCAGAAATTGTAGCACCATCCGACAATAGCGGTAAGCAATGACAAACCCTAAAACTTAAAGGTGCTCCAACTAGCTTGACAAAATAAAACTGTGCAACGACAAGGTAAATCTCATGATCTTCCTTCCATCGATTAAATTTTTATGAAGGAAACCAAGCTTTGATTCCATGTTGAATTTTCGTTAATTACGTTAACATTAGATTTACCATAGCAATTTAAACTTCTTTTCCATGCTCGTTTCTCCATAGGCGATGTTGTACCATCGCCACCCAACCATAGACACCTACTCGTGCCACTCCCGAGCATAACATATACATCCTGGGAAACCCTTCTACACAAGGGGAGAAAACCCAACAACCTTCTTATAGAGAATATCCTTTCCAAGAAAAAATAACCAAGAACAAACTCTATCCACTAGAGCAAACCACAAAGAAGATAACCCGACAACATAGATGCAACACACCCTACAACACACCCTAGCCGGAGCGCTAGGGTGTCTAGCCTCCACTAACACACCACCAAGAGATAACCGACTATGCAACTACAACTCACTCTAGCCAGAGCGCTAGAGTGGTTGGCCTCCACCAACACATCACCAAGACCAAAAGAGATAGACCCCCATATGCGCTCTTCTTCCTTATGCAGTTGCAGCTGCAACTGCAACTCTCTCCACCAAACATGCACTATATCTCCATGAGAGAGTGTGCCAAATGAGGAAGGCACCACTCATATTTATACTAATATGTCCAATGTATTTTATGGCAGGGCCGACATGACTTTCTGGAAAATATATTTTATGTTTATCTTTTTCTTCTGGAGCATTATAATTCTTCTTTATTATTTTCTGTGAGGATGACTTCTTTTCTGGGATCTTCTTTGACTTCCAATGGTTTTCCTTTAACGTCTCGGCAACTTCGCTTATAAGAAAGTTTATCTTGGAGGTGAATACCTCCCTTGACTACCAGAAAAACCAACAATTATAACTCTAGGGAAAGATATTGTATTAATTGTACTCTTGGATGAAACTATAAAAATTACCATGCCTCATTACACCTCATTCCAAAAAGTGTTATGCATCTTCTCATTTTCACTCAAAAGTAAATTAAACTCATCATGGACCCTCTTATATGTATATAACTAAATGTTTTCTAAGTTTCAATTAAAAAAGAGAAAAATTCTCAATGAAGTGAAGCCATGAAGCTCACTAAGGTGGACAAATTTAATGTATCAATACTAGGTAGCTAGCTAGCTCACTCAAACTTGAAGTCTTAAATATATCATATTCACTAGCTAGCTTAATTGCCTTCCCATTTTTACAAACCTACTTTCGGACACCATCTTGATATTGTATCAACAATACCCAAGGAACTCAAAAAGTTCTTTGCCACTAATTCCTAGTTGTAAAGGTGTTTAAAGAGGATGAAACCTTCAACCCAAATACTAAGAATCACCACTCAAGATAATTTGACAGAAGGCAATAACACCCAAATATAGAAAATGTCTAAAGCGACTTTGACAATCATGTTATCAATATTAGAGTATATGTAACATCTCACTCCATTTAGAGATTTTAAAAGCTTGAAAATCACCTAAAAACTAATAAATTGATGAATAGGATTTGAGACCATTCCGCTTGTGATATAGGAAAATATGTACAAAATTCTAAGCAAGGGTCTAATAAAACAAGGGAGATGATAAACATTCTTAATATTTTTTCATATGTAATGATCAAACAAGTTTCAAAACTAACTATGGAGATCAATGATAACACAGGTGAATATTATTTATATAGAAGCTATGAGAAAAATTATCTAATCACTTCTAACCAAAATTTTAATCAAACTTACTCCGTGGAAGAGGAGGTTATTAAAGACAATTATATAAACTTCCTTTTCAAAGATGCACCATTTATGAGAATCAAGGAAAGACAATAATGGTTGTAAAATCCTTTAGTGAGGGTTATAACATCCAATATTAAAACAACTTAGAGAATAGTCAATGTAAAGCATGATACTCGAGTGCTTAAATAAAATATTATTGAGCTACTAAATAAGATGTAAATAATATATTTTTGTTCTTTCTTTTTTAATGTGATGTTGGGTTTCTTTCTCCAAGTTAAATTGACTATTTTTTTTCACTTATTTTTCTCAAATATTGAGTTTCCTTATCTAGTTGTTGTGCTGATTTCCCACTAATTCGCTTTCACATGGATCCCTACATGTGTAGGCACAAAGTATGTTTCTATGTACTTTCAATTACTTGTATGTTCATATTTTAGATAGACATGGAGAAGTGAGCATAAAACATAATATTTTATGGACACTAATTGTAATATACCAGATATAAAATGTATGCAAAACTGAAATAAAATGCTAGTAATGGCAGAATAAAAACAATATAACCAGAACATCTAGCACAATAACACTGAAATGATATAAGAATAACAACATAAATAGCACTTTGAATCTGAAAATAATGTTCACGGGCCTCTTCGAGGGGGTAACCTCCAGTTGAGCAGAGTTCTATTACAATAATATCCAAGCTAGGGTTCTCATACTCTCGACTCCTATTTATACTAAAAAGAAGCATCTAGTGGAAGATCCTTCTAGAAGAGGAAGCTTCTATTAGGTCTTCTTACATCCACCTTATTTTATTTTATCGAAAGGCCTTATTAATATTGACCTTTATTACATCTGAATATATTGTTCTACCTATGTGCGGGTTAGGACCCTAACATGTCCACCCCCTTAAAAACAACCTTGTCCTTAAGGCTTGAGATGAGGAAATTGTTGCAGAATGGTAGCTGGTTCCCAAGTGGCGTTTGCTCGAGTTGTATCTTTCCACTGTACTAGCACTTCCTTGATGGTTCTCTGGCATAGGCGACGCTCACGTTGGTCCAAAACTGCTTCTGGTTGTAGCCAAATGGATCCTTCTTCAGCTAACTCTAGAAGGTTGGTTTGAATTTGGCACTTAGCTCCAATCACCATCTTTAAGCATGAAACATGAAAAACATGATGTAGCTTTGAATTGCTGGGCAAAGCTAACTGATAGGCGACTTGTCTCACAAACTTGAGTACGGTATAAGGACCATAAAATTTGGGCGCTAGCTTCTGACAATGCTCG
>ML796131.1:105567-130234 GCA_009831015.1 Picea engelmannii | reverse complement strand
TTCTCGGTGACACTATAGCAGTCAAGCGACCGATCGATTTATCTAAAGAGGTCTTCAAGTAATCTAGGTTGATCCGTACATAGGTGTTGTTTGATGCGCTACCACTCGAAGGGGTACCAACGAGGGTTACAAGGGTGGCCAACAGATGTGCGCTTAAGTACCACTTGTATTTCCTGCGTGTATGAATCCCTCAACCGCGGGTTTATGCGTGTAACAAAAGATCTCTGTGGCTTAAAGACGTCGGAATACGTCTCTACCCTGAAAAAAATTTAACCCACACTTTTTTCCGAGGAAAGTGCTCTGATACCACTTGTAATATACCAGATATAAAATGTATGCAGAACTAAAATAAAATGCTAGTAATGGTAGAATAACAACAATATAACCAAAACGTTCACCACAATAACACTGAAATGATATAAGAATAACAACATAAATAACACTTTGAATATGAAAGCAATGTTCATGGGCCTCTTCGAGGGGGAAACCTCCCGTTGAGCAGAGTTCTATTACAATAATATCCAAGCTAGGGTTCTCATACCCTCGACTCCTATTTCTACTAAAAAGAAGCATCTAGAGGAAGATCCTTCTGGAAGTGGAAGCTTCTATTAGGTCTTATTACATCCGCCTTATTCTATTTTATTGAAAGGCCTTATTAATATTGACCTTTATTACATCCGAATATATTGTTCTACCTATGTGCGGGTTAGGACCCTAACATGTCCTCCCCCTTAAAAACAACCTTGTCCTCAAGGCTTGAGATGAAGAAATTGTTGCAGAATGGTAACTTGTTCCCAAGTGGCGTCTGCTCGAGTTGTATCTTTACACTGTACTAGCACTTCCTTGATGGTTCTCTGACGTAGGCGATGCTCACGCTGGTCCAAAAATGCTTCTGGCTGTAGCCAAATGGATCCTTCTTTAGCTAACTCTGGAAGGTTGGTTTGAATTTGGTACTTAGCTCCAATCACCTTCTTTAAGCTTGAAACATGAAAAACAGGATGTAGTTTCGAATTGTTGGGCAAAGCTAAATGATAGGCAACTTGTCCCACAAACTTGAGTACGATATAAGGACCATAAAATTTGGGTGCTAGCTTCTGAAAATGCTCGGCCTTGAGGGAAGTTTTCTTGTAAGGTTGCAACCGAAGAAACACCTGATCCCCTTCTACAAATTGACATTCAGAGCACAAGACAAGCTAGTAAAAACTAGTTTAATTCAACAATGATAGAGCAAGACTTTAAAAAAAATGCAAGGCTGTCATAAAAAGCTAACTACAATGATATTTATCAGCCTTATGGCGGTAACAAACTTATTATTACATCAAGATATTTAACCACTAAAACTTTCTCAAAACTTACCAAGAGATGCGTTGTACTTAGTAGATTATGTGGGCAAATTTTAGGCAATTTTCAACAGTTAAATTAGGAGTTATTGAAGAGTTTGGTTAGGGTTTTTTGCATCCCTAATAGCTGTAGGTTAAATTTGTAACAACAAAAATAAATACTTGGAGAAATGAAACAACCTAGTGGCTCAAGCAAACATTCATAGCATAGATTTGATTCCACTAGGAACAACTTCAAAATCACGAAATTTCATGTTTACCAAGGCAACACTTTATTTCTCCAATGCAACAAGTAATGACTAGTGCCTTTAATGATTGGGTTAATGGATTCAAGAAAGAAAGAGCTATAGGTACTATCTCCTTTTGGGTGTAAAACGTCTTACTCCCCAAGGTAGGCATCCCTAACCAGGGTTTAGGCTAAAAGGGTGTATGCACATATACTTCTCTTAGAAAAACCTTATTAAACCAACAAAACTTGAGCATAAACTGATGGGGGCTAAGGTCGGGGTGTATTCCCTTATACTTCCTAGCTAGCTCTAGCAAAATAACCTTCTCTTGAAAATAAATGATAATACGATGTAAAAATCCTTACCAATTCAAGGAGAAATGCTAAGACAAACCATCACAATAGCAAAAGAATAGCCTTCCAAGGCTAGCGCATCACTTCCACCAACCAATAACCAAGAAAGTAGCCATACACAAGAGAACAAGAGAGAAACTAGCCAAAGATAGTGAAAATTCCAGTCCAAGGCCTCTCCAAATGGGAGAGATATGTTTTAAAATGAGATCTTATGATCTCTATTTATACAAAATGTCACTAAGATAGTTTGTCCACATAATTTTAGGGTAAACCACAAGACTAGGGGTCGACAACCCTAATATTTCCCCTTTACACAAATAATATTAAACAATTCACTTTAAATTCTACTTTTTGCACAAATGAAAACCCTAAGGGTGACATCACCCCTTTAGGAGGGACGTTTTGGCAACTTTAGGCCAAACATTGACTTGGAGATGGTAGGGTTGGGCCTCCAAAGGCCATGCATCACCAATCCACCCTTCTTATTCATGATCCAAGGGTTTCTTCCTTGAAAACGTGCCATGTGTAGACACCACCACCTCAAGCCCCTCAAGCATGAGGTCATGTCTCCAAAAGATGATGTTTTGCCTCTCCTAGGAAAAAAGTTTGGCATGTGAGGGATATTTCATGTCTCTCAAGTCATCTTCTAGGCATACAAAGGTACATTCCTGTCACCCGACATGTGGGCCCTTGGCATCCAACTTGTGGGCTTCAAGCCCCATGGAAGCCCAAGCTAGGTTTGTTCCTCCAAGACTGTCCACCAACTAGGTCCTGCAAAGACAAATAAGCACGCCCCCAAGGATCTCAAGTCAAAATATCATGATGAGTAAATCAAATCAATAAATTAGCCACCCAAGCATGTGGATCAAAGATTACCCTGTCAAACAAGTAAGTGCTCAAAGACATTATGCGACTTGCCAAGCTTGGACATGGGAGGGTTGATGAGGTGTCCTATTGGGTAGATCTTCCCTAGGTCAAGGAATGTTTCCCAAGCGATCCCTCTCTAATCCATGTAAAGTGGATGAAGTGGTTAAGGATAAAGACTCATTGGGAATGGGGTTCATGGCATTCAAGGGGTTGCAGTGTCTCATTCATTGGTTCCTTTGTAGAGGGTGTGTGGGACCTTCGTTTGTAATGAAATTTTTCCAAGCCCATCGTTTTTCCGTTCTTTGTTTCTTTCATGTTTTAAGGATGAGTTGAAGGCCACTGTCCTGGCATGGTTTCCCAATAATGACAATGTCAGTCACAAATACCTTGCAACAATGAGAAGGTTGGCTCGTAACGAGACCCCCTTTCTCTTAGTTGTGGAACTGAGAGCCATTACCCTGGTTTTGTGGCCAGATGATGGTAGTGTCATACCGCAAGATACCCATGATCATGATAGGATGACTCGTAATGAGACCTCCTATCCTCCAACTAACCCCCTAAGCATTCTATCGTTCATTCTTGTGGGCCCCCTTTTCTTACAAATAAGTGTTTCATTGCTTTCTTGGGGGATCCTTGGACGAAGCATATGGAAGGTTTATATATAGGCTTTTATGTTTTACCCAACAACAATCCCTCTGAGCCTTCAACCCCTTCTTCTCATAGAATGAGGGACAACCTCTTCTTGGGTCAATACACCCTAAAATCCCAAGAGATAAGGAAATGGAGGGTTTAAATGATGAAAAGTGGTAATTATGGTTGGGAACACTATGATGGTTCTTCAAGGGAGTTCCTAGTAGCAAACCTAGTCCTGAGGAAGTCCACTTACTAGGGCACAATTGTTAGCTTTTGTAGCTCAGGAGGTACTCCACATGTTTTGTCTTGTATGCAGATGTAACCTTATGTTTACACTACTAGGCACTTGACTTTGTAAATGGGTTTTTATAAAGTTGTGATAAAGTGGTTCTTTTATTAAAGTGTACCTTCTAATATTAAAGTGACTTTATTTCATAAAGTACACTTATGTTATAAAGTGAAATTGTACTTTAATATTGTAAGTGATTTATTTTGGAGGGAATTAATCATGTCCATTGATCTTGTAAAGGAATGATTAAATCTTGGCAATTGGATTTAGGGCTGGAGAAGGTGAAGGGTCACTTTTAGATTATAAGAGAATACCTAGGGTAGTGTGCAAGACAAGAAGAAGAGAGGAAGAAGATTGAGAGAGAGAGAGAGAGATTGAAGAGGAAAGGGCAGAAAATGGGCACATTTCCCAAGAGGAAAGAGGACACAAATCCCAAGAGGAAAGAGGGCACAAATCCCAAGACAGTTTGTTGTGTAACTAAGTTGGAGCTTTTTGTTGTTCTGGAGGCCATACTGTATTGATTCGTACAGTCCGTACAATAGAGGAAAGGGGCGTAGATTTCAAGACTGGTTTGCTGCATGCAAACCAAGGTATTTGTTGGTATATTTTCCTTGTTGTTGGGGGCGTTTTTAGGCTGCTATCGTACAATACATTTTTGGCACATTTCCTGTGTGTTGGTATAACTGGGTTGTACAACTCACTGAGCACAGTTTTCTAGAGAGCACTTTGGAGGGAAGTTTTGTGGTTTTAAGTGGTTTTCTTCTGTTGGGTTTTGTTTAGTTCCTGTTGATACAACTTTCCTAAAGCTAATACAAGATCTCTCACTCATTGGGTTTCCCCACATTGGGGTTTTCCCTGGCATTGCCTAAATTCTAGAGTATTTCATGTTTCAATGATTGTTGTTCATTGTTATTTTTCCGTTGCAACAATTCTTAGTAATGTGTATTTCAGTTTATGAAGTTTAACAATAAACTGGGTTATTTTCATTTAAGTTTGAAATCAATTTTTTTACTACGTGGGTGATATTTGTTTTAAGTGGGTTAACTTATATCACTGATTTTGTACATGGTATCAGAGCTTGGGCTCTGAGTGACAGTGAGCAGTGAGATTTGGGGGTAAGGTTTGAAGGGGGAAACTTGGTTAGTTGTTTTCTTTGAACAATGACAATGAATATGGTTGCATCCATTAGATTTGAGGATCGATTAGATGACATTTCCAACTATTTGCAGTGGAAGGTCTAGATGTCAGTTGTTCTCAAGGAGAACAAGATTTGGAACTATGTCAGTTCTATTGTTGTGGCTCCCACAATAGATCCTATTGCTTTGGATTTTCATGAGGTAAAGGAGGTGAAAGCTCAGAGGATGATTCTGGATGGTGTGAAGGACCCACTCATTCCACATCTATCTGAGAAGAAGACAACTTATGAGATGTGGGAAGCTTTGAAGAATTTATTTGAGGCTAAGAATGCCAATTGAAAAATGGCCTTCAAACATAAGATACATGACTCGAAGATGGCTAAGGGTGAGGATGTTGCATCCTGTCTTACCCGGATGGCCCATATTAAGAATGAGTTAGTTGTAGCGGGAGAGATCATCTCAGAAGCTGAGTTGGGGAGGATAGCCTTGAAAGTCTTCATAAAAGAATGGGATCTCTTTGTGAAGTGTGTGGTGGGTCGAGAGAATTTTCCATATTGGAGTAGGTCGTGGAATGAATTCAATCAGGAGGAGGTCTAGATGGGGTCTCATAGAAGTGGTCAGAAGGAAGACAAAGCCGAGGAGAATGTTGTTCTTGTTGCAAAGGGAAAGAAGAAAGGAAATTCCGGGAGGGACTTGAGTAAACTCAGATGTTACTGTTGTAACCAGTTGGGGCACCTTGCTTCTCAATGTCATGAGAAGAAGACGAAGAGGAAGGAACATGAGGGGCTTGATACAACTGCTACAACAACCATGGAGGAATTTTCTTCCAAGTTTGATAATGACTGTTCTTTGGTTACTCTAGTATCCAGTGTTGGTAGTGGAGGATTTGGGGGTGATATCAGATAGATTTTTGACAGTAGAGCCTCTTGTCACATGACGAGAATCTAGAGAGTATTCATTATTATCACAAAGATAGGTCCTGACAGGCTAGTGGAGAGTGAAGGAGGTATGGCATGAGCTATACGTGGAGTTGGAAGGGTTAGATTCCGACTCGAGAATGGATGATTCCTGGAGCTTGATGGAGTTCTCTTTGTTCCAGGGTTAAGGGTTAACTTGCGCTCAGTCTCAAACTTGGAGGATGCTAGATATTGTACATTGTTCAAGAGGGGACATGTATTTATCTACAGGGAGGGAGTGGACCCGATTGAACCAAAACTGATTGGTGATCAGGTGGAAAGCTTGTACATGTTGCGAGGACAACCTTTAGGATATGATTCAACGTTGGACGAGGAGAAGGAGGTTCCAGAGACAATGGTGGGTCCAAGGATTCAGTGTTGCATTTCGAGAGAAGAGAGGGAGTCTCTTCTGAGCACCGATATGAGGCTCAGATGGTGTGATCGAACTAATGTTCAGGGTGGAGTGGATTCTCCTAGGATCTCAGGGTTTAGAATATATGTCAAGAGGATGTCTTCTAGTTCGAGTTATGTGCAGGTGTTGAGGATGGCTCCAATTTCAGAGGGAGCTCCTACTGCGAACAATGTTATGGGAACAGATGATGATGATGACAACGAGTACTTCCCTCGCTATGAGGGAGTGTTAGATTTTGTAGCTCAGGAGGTACTTCACATGTTTTGTCTTGTATGTGGATGTAACCTTATGTTTACACTACTAGGCACTTGACTTTGTAAATGGGTTTTTATAAAGTTGTGATAAAGTGGTTCTTTTATTAAAGTGTACATTCTAATATTAAAGTGACTTTATTTCATAAAGTGCACTTATGTTATAAAGTGAAATTGTACTTTAATATTGTAAGTGATTTATTTTGGAGGGAATGAATCATGTCCCTTGATATTGTAAAGGCAAGATTAGATCTTGACCATTGGATTCAGGGTTGGAGAAGGTGAAGGGTCACTTTCAGATTATAAGAGAATAGCTAGGGTAGTGTGCAAGACAAGAAGAAGAGAGGAAGTAGATTGAGGGAGAGAGAGATCACTTGAAGAGGAAAGGGAAGAAATTGGGTACATTTCCCAAGAGGAAAGAGAGCACAAATCCCAAGATAGTTTGTTGTGTAACTGAGTTGGAGCTTTTTGTTGTTCTCGAGGCCGTACTGTATGGATTCGTACAATCCGTACAACAGAGGAAATAGGCACAAATTTCGAGACTGGTTTGTTGCATGCAAACCAAGGCATCTATTGGTATATTTTTCCTTGTTGTCGGGGGCATTTTTAGGCTGCTGTCAATATAGTACGTTTTTGGCACATTTTTTGTGTGTTGGTATAGCTTGGCCGTACATGTCATACAACTCACTGAACACAGTTTTCTAGACAACACTTTGGAGGGCATTTTTTTTCTTTTAAGTGGTTTTCTTTTGTTGGGGTTTGTTATTTTCTGCTGATACAACTTTCCTAAAGCTAATACAAGATCTCTCTCTCACTGTGTTTCCCCACATTAGGGTTTTCCCTGGAATTGCCTAAATTTATAAGTATTTTATGGTTGAGTGATTGTCGTTCATTGCTATTTTCCATTGCAACATTGCTTAGTAATGTGTATTTTAGTTTATGAAGTTTAACAGTAAACATGGTTATTTTCGTTTAAGTCTGAAATCAATTTTTTTACTAAGTGAGTGATATTTGTTTTAAGTGGGTTAATTTATATCACTGATTTTCTACAACAATGTCAACCAGCAAAATGAAATAGGGAAAAAGGCATAATTCCCAATCATATGTCATAAAATCTAAAGAAGTCTAAGATACACCATACTCAAATGCTTGAAATACTGAAATGACACTCACCATAATACCTGAATTGTACCTCATGGAGCAAGGCCTAGTGCCTCTTTGAATCCAGCTGGTGTGGTGAATGCTATATGAAAATCTTGACCTCTGTGGTTGTGAGAAGGGTCTCCATCTTCGCAAGTGGATATTGTTGGTCATGATGTCTCTTGGCACTCCATATATGCAACCCGAGGGCCTCGAGACATGATCTCCTTAGTTATCCCACAAAATGGGGATAACATTTGGCTCCTACTTGGGGACATGTGCTCGTCGTAGAGTGTATTAGAACCACAACGTCTGCTGGTGGACCTGTGCCTGCCAAAAATTAGACAAAAGCATCAGAGTATCTAGGGTGGTGCTATCACTTTTCATCCATTAAAAGTACAAAATGAAAACTAATCTAGAAAAGATTATTTTTGACATTTTTTCAAAAATTTCTAAACTAATCATGAAATCAATATGCAAGTAGAGAAAAATGAAATATGAGATGCATCTAAACTAATATGAGAAATCAAGATGCAAAATGAAAGGAAATCAAAATGACCTACCTACTTATGTAGGGCCTTGGGGCCCTAGAAATCATGTGATGGGTGATTTCAGGTGAAGTCGTACAACCAGTGCAACCAACTGATCATTTCATCATAGTATCTCCCCTTGTGTTTAATCATGTAATGCAACAAAGATAAATCAAGCACATAATAATCACGAGTATAAATACACATAGAATCAATTGCGAGATAAAACTCATGGAGATGGGTGGGAGAGAGGAAATCCTGCTGGAAAGAATATCCGCAACTCTGCTCATCCATGGAATCCTGCCTAAAGTGATAGACACAAACTCGATCAATCCATCTCTGAAGGGGGCTATCATATGTAGATGAAGGTTCATCTTCATGATCTCTACTTCCTGAACACTGATAATATATGATATGTCCCAAGAAGACCTCATGATTTCCCTAAGAAGAGGAGATGAGATAAGGGACATGATCAGGTCTAGAAAGAGAAAAGCATGCCCTCTTCATCTTCAAATCCCGGTATAAATACTCAATATGAAAGTATTTCCTCTTTGTAGGGCGAGCCTTTGATCGCTCTAAGGTGTCCATGTCCAGGTATTCCTCCACAATTGAGGAGGAAGGTGGCTATGAGTCCTCAAAAAAATCTGTAATCATGTCATCATCAGGCTCCCAAGCACATGAAAAATATTCCTCTAAAGATGACAACTCAAATCCATTTTTTTGAGGGATACCCTTGATCTGTATTTATGAGAGGAACGAAATGAAACCATAGATTTATAATATTAATACAGAGACACAATGAAAAATAACAAAGATACAGTAAAACTTGACGTCTATTAAATAAGAAATATGCTGAAAATTGTAAAATGCAGATTGAAAACAAGCTTGCTAGAATGGCGACAACTTATCTCTGAGAAGAGATGTGACAGCTACGCTCATTCACAAGAAGATGAGTACAATGAGGCTATGAAGGCATGTTTACAATAAACATGAATTCCAAAACCATAGACATCCAAAAATCTAACCCTAGGAGATGAAGCGCCAAAAGTCATGTGGGCCACGTTGGGGTAAGTTAGTACATCAACTTCCTGGGGTCATAACTTTTGCATACGATCTCCATTTAGGGTGAAAAATAGCTTGTTGGAAAGGTATTGACGAGGAGATTCATTTAGGGGGCTCAATTAGAGCCTCTGACTATCATTGAGGTGCCCAATTGTGAAAAAGCATCGTTTGGGTCCTCAAAATGGCCTTGGAAGTTTAGGAATCGAAAAACTACTAAAAATAGTAAGTTGCCAAAAAACTATTTTGAGCCGGTTGGAAAAGGTGGGTGGCCACTGAGATCCTCCTGGATCAACCCTCAATGGCGTAAATGGGGTCTCTATTGATGATCCAAGATCTTTTCATTGAGTGATTTATAAAGAATTGCGTTAAATGAGCATAAATTAAAGTGCACCATTAAAGAAGGAAAAGCTCAATAATGAAGAGACATAAGCATCAAATCTGAACACAAAAACTTGATAACGAAGTTCATTCCTAGTGGACTATGTGTAGTGTGCCCCACCTCTTAGAGAGGTGATAAGGAGACTCAGTGGCCTGGGCACCCCCACTAGGTCATAGTCTCACACTGAGGGGGGGAAAGTCAAGAAATTAAAATTTATATTTTTAAGTTGACTTAAGAAAGGAAAAGGATAAAGGAGTAAAAGATAACTCAACAAAATAATAGAAGATTAACCCTGGGAGTTAACCTAACTCAACAGAGAATTAGAAGGAAAAGTATAAATTTTGTGGCAATTATTACAAAGCATGGTTGTTGGGTCGTTGGTTTGGGCGTGGAAGTTAAGGCGTATAGTGGGGAGGAGGCCCCGGGATCAAACCCGGGGGCCTCCCCCTTTTGGCTTGGGTTTGTTTGTAATTAATATATATATATATATATATATATATATATATATATATATATATAATACGTTGCTCTGCCAACTTTAGCGGTGGCGCTATCCAGAATCCCAACGACTAAAATGCGGCCAGATTTGGCTATGTCCTCTATTCGTTCTTCATTCACATCGACATCTCTCCCATACATCAAGTCCAAAGGAACCTTGGGTAGGTACCCAAAACATGTCTCAAAAGGTGAACTTTGAGTGGAGTAATGTAAAGCTCGGTTGTAAGCATGTTGTACATAGGGTATCTGTTCAACCCATAACTTGGGATGCTTGCTGCAATATCCTCGAAGCAAAAGTACCATTGTTTTGTTTACCACCTCTGTCTGTCCGTCGGGATGTGGATGGAAAGCAGTGCTCCTCTTCAATTTGGTGTCCATCATTCTCCACAAGCTAGTCCAAAAGTATCCAAGGAATCGAGTATCTCGATCTGAGACAATGGATGTGGGTAACCCAAAGTGAACCCAAACATACTGAAATAAGAGATTAGCAGTGTGCTTAGCAGTGATCTGCTTTTTACATGGTATCAAGATACACATCTTGTTGAACCTATCCACTACAACATACAAATAGTCATGACCCCCTTTTGTCATTGGTAAACCCCCTACAAAATCCATGGAGATACTTTCCCATGGATGGGATGGAACAGGAAGTGGTGAGTATAGCCCCAGTTTTCTATTAGTGGGATTAAGAGTAGAACACATCACACACAACTTTACATATTTAGTTACAATTGCTTTCATTTGAGGCCAGTAACAAAACCTCTGCAAATGAGCCATAGTTTTTCCTACCCCAAAATGCCCAGACACAAGAGAAGTGTGAGCTTCTTGTATTACATGGACTCGTTCACTTGTAGGAATACATAGCTTTCCAAGATGGTAGAGTAGTTTTCCCTGCAGACAATAGTTCTCTACATGTGCACCATGGGTCAACTTCTCATATACTTCTTTAAAATCTTCATCGATGGCATATTGTTCTAYATAGCTATCATGAGATAAAGAAGTATTCTTCAAAATAACAGAAGCAACAATATGAGGTCTAGAAAGCATATCAAGTACCTTGTTACTTGTACCCTTTTTGTACTTGATTACCAAATGAAATTGTTGTAGAAAACCCATCCATCTGTAGTGTCAAGATTGTTGCAATTTGGTCTGTGCTTGGAGGTACTATAAGGGCTGGTGATCTGTATGTATGATTGTTTCCTTCCCTAACAAGTAGTGCTTCCATTTATTTACGCTTTGGACTAATGCATACAACTCTTTATCATGTGTAGGATAGTTAACAACAACTTGGTTAAAAGTTTCAGAGTGCTAATAGATGAATTACGATATTGCATCAATACTGCACCCATGGCGTATCCGTTGGAATCTGTCTCAATCTCAAAAGGCTGTTGAAGATTCAACAGAGCTAATACTGGTGCAGTACTAATTTTCTCCTTCAAAGTGTCGAAATCTTTTTGTTGCTTTCCTTCCCACTGAAAAAGTGTTCTTCACACTGGTTAAGGCATGCAAAGGAGCTGCTATAAAAGAGAAGTTTGAAATGAACCTCCTCCAATACTGGACTGCACCTAAGAATCTTTGAAATTCGGTTACACTTTTTGGCTCATGCCAATTTACAATTACATCAATTTTGGAAGGGTCATTTTTTACAACTTTTCCCTTTGCAAAGTATCCAATACTTGATTTACATGCCTCACATGTTCAGTCCAAGTCCTGTTAAAAATAAGAATGTCATCTAAATACACAATCACAAAGTCATCTAGGAAAGGATTGAATACATCATTCATCACACACATGAAAGTTGTCGGAGCATTATAAAGCCCAAATGACATAACTAACCACTCAAACAATCTCTATTTGGTTTTAAAGGCAGTTTTCCATGCATCCTGTCCTGCGACCCTGATTTGATGGTATCCACTGCATAAATCCAACTTAGTGAAATAAACAACATTCTTCAACTAATCAAATAAATCATCTATACGAGGAAGAGGGTATCAATTTTTCACCGTGATTTTATTTAAGGCTCGGTAATCGACACACATTCACCATGTACGATATTTTTTTGGCACCATCACGATTGAAGAACCACAAGGGGATGAACTAGGCATGATGACCCCTTGATCCAGTAATCCTTGTACCTGCTTCTTGATCTTTGTCATCTCCACAACTGACCTTATGTACATACCCACATTAGGGAGAGGAGAATTTTGCTGAAGATGTATCTCATGTTGGATTTCCCTCTTAGGAGGTAATCCACCCAGTTTCTGAAAAATATCATCATACTTAGAAACAATATCAATTAATTCCTTTTTATGAGAAGGATCACATCCTTGGAAAGCATCATATGTCCCGACATCTTTCTCTCTTAAGACCATGAGTACATATCTTGTATTAGTGTTTATGAGTCTTTTCATTTGCCCTGTACTAACAAGTGTTGTATTTACCCTACCCTCATGCTGTGAGCTCTAACAATATATTCCACTCCCCCCTTAGTAATGTAGTATTTGTTCTCATGACGAAGAACACTGCTTTTCTATCATAAAGATAAGGACTTCCCAACACTATTCCACACATATCAAGTGGTGCAACATCCAAATCCACTTCATCAATCAACTTTGAAGCAATAGCAAATATGACCCTACATTGTTTGGTGACATTAAGTTTTTCTTTATCACATACCCAACCAAGAGGATAAGGTTTCGTAAATGGTTTTGTTTCAAGACCCATCTTCTTGACAAGTGCTTCAGATATTAAGTTTACCTGGGAACCCAGATCAACTAATGTATCTATCTTAGTGTGTTTAGATACAACTCTTATGTGAAATAATTCATTCCTCTTTTGTTCATCATCATGAGATTCATTATTGGAACTTGAATTGGCATGAAGGGAATCTTTACCATGTACTCCAACCGTTGTGATCTTTCCTTCATCCCCTGAATCAGAACCAAGATCTTGTTGCACTGTAGCAACGATTTTTGTCTTCCCCTTTCCACCGAACTGTTTCAATTTCTTCTCTGGATGCAGTTTCCAACAGTGTTCATCATCGTGACCGCTTTTCTTTCAATGAGTGTAAGATGGATTTCCTCCTTCTCTCGTCACTGTGGTGGTCTTCTTGTCCTTCCTTTTAAACTTCTTGAAAGGTTTATGTGGGAGATTGGAAGGTTTCTTCGTGGGATCTTATTGAACATGCTTTCCCTTGTTCTCAAGGTGAGTGGCTTGCACACAAACTTCGTCAAGAATAGTGAGGTTAAACAAGAGCAAAGTATGACGAATATAACTGTGAAGTGCGCCAATATACTTCATTAAAGTTTCATAAGAATCCAAAGGAATGTTAATGCAAGAGCTTTCTTCCTAAATTCTTCTGTAAAACTTTGTACAGTTTGACCTTTACTTTTCCTTAAAGTTTGTCATTCCATCATCGCTTTATGTAAATACCCTAATGGATAAAATTACGTATCTAGTGGTAGCCCAAACAAAGATCAAATTTAGTAAAGAATTGGGCGCCACTCAGTTCATCGAGGAGGTCATCAATGACAGGAATGGGAAATTTTTCTTTAATGGTAAGTTTGTTGAGGGCACGAAAGTCAGGACACATTCGCCAAGAACCTTCTTTCTTCAGGACCATGACCACAGGAGAAGAGTAGGGGCTTGTACTAGGGCAGATAACGCCTGCATTAAGGAGTTCCTGGACCATTTTCTCAATTTCATTTTTTTGGGAAAAGGGGTGACGATATGGATGAATATTGGGAGGAAGGCTTTCGGGTACAAGGGGAATAGAATGATCATGAACACCACGTGAAGGAGGGAGTCCCCGGGGAGTGGAAAAGACCACTTGATGTTTAGAAAGGATGGCTTGGAGGTCTTGTGGCACCGAGGGTGTTTTTGTTGCTTGTATGGCGTGGAGTTGAGCAATAACACCAGAATGACCCTTTTTGAGCAGCTTTTCCATGCGATGGGAAGTAATGATCTCAGGTGAAACGACGATGATGCCTCAGAACTTATATTGGTGGCCCTCTTGGTCAAATTGCATGGTTAATTCCTTAAAATCCATGAGAATGGGACCCAAAGTCCTTAGCCAGTCTGCACCCAACACAATGTCACAACCGCCCATTTCGATAGCAAACATATGAGATTTTAGGTGGTAGTCACCAATTTGGAGACACACATTTTCACAACGCCCTCCACATTTCATGGAGCCACCATTGGAAATCATGATTTGGAAATTATTGATGACATGGATGTAGCAATGAGTTTCTTGGGAAATGTGGCGATGAATAAAATTATGGGTGCTTCCACTAGCAATCAGAATGATGACCTTCTGATGCTTGATGTAACTGATTAGATTGAGGGTTTGGGGAATGAAGAAGCCAGTGAGGGCATTGAGGGAAATGAATGGTTCTACTTTGGGAGGGTTTGAGGGAGGGGTTATGTTGGGAGTTTCAGGTGACTCAGATGGGCCCGAATCTCATCCTTGAGGCCACTGATAAAACATTCTCAGAAAAAAAGGCATCATACATGCCCTTTGTTCGAAAATCTAGGCGTTCAAAGGCAGCTATAAAGTCTTCCACTGTTCCTGATTGTTTTAACTTTGTCAAACGACCCAAATGGTTGGTGTCAGTGTCAAAGCATTCATAAAGCTCTGCCACAAAGTGTGTCCAAGCAATATACCCTTGATGATAATTTTTTCTCCATTTCCACCATTGCCAACGTTCTTGATCTAGATGGAGAACACCATACCGGATTTTGGCCAAGTCATCTGTAATGCTGTATAAAGATAAATAATGTTCCATTTGGGTTACCCAACTAGTGGGGTCTGAGCCATCAAATTTGGTCACATCCACCCGCGGAAGGCGTAGGTCACGTTGAAAGTGATGGTTCTGAAAGTTATGGGAGTGAGAGGAATGGTCACCTTCAGTATGTGGAGTTGATGAAGAGGAAGGGTTATCTGTAGGAATATGTAGTTTGGTGCAGAGTGCCGAAAAGACAGATTCAAGATGGGTGGTGAGGTCTTGTTTGATTTCCTCCATTGAGGACTGTATAGTTGTATTGATGGCGACAACATTGGCACTGATTTGTTTCACTTCCTTTTGGGTCTCGATGAGACCAGATTGCAAGGTTTTGAAGCGAGCTTCCAAGTATTGGCTACGGGTATGGGCCATGAGGATGGGGAAACTGAAAAGGGGCGGGCGGGGTCAATTTTTTTTTTCCGAAAAATGAAATGGATGAATGTGGTAAGGGAGAAGAGACGAATCCAATGGAATAGGTCTCAAATAATGGTGAAATTTTTTCCAGACTTAAGAATACTGCAGAGAGGAAATGCCCAAATTCTTAACCAAAAAGAAATGTGTATTTACTTGGCAACCCAAACACAATTGTGCGGTAATAGATCTTGTCTATTTTAATTTGTTTATGTTTCTGTCCCCAAGGGTTAGGTATTCAAGGGTTCTACAGACAAGGGTTTTCCTTGTGCTATATCTCTCTGATATACGTGTGGGGTCCAACAGTAGTACTCAGACCAATATCTCAGGGAACTAACTAAGGAGGATAGACCGTACCCTTAGCCGTACTACGTGACTACCCAGGCACTAGAGAGTATCTTCTCGAGTGCCGTTCTCGGTGACACTATAACAGTTAGGCGGCCAATCGGTTTATCTAAAGAGGGCTTCAGGTAATCTAGGCTGATCCATACACATGTGTTTTCTAATGCGCTACCACTCGAAGGGGTACCAACATAGGTTACAAGGGTGGCCAACAAATGTGCGCTTAAGTACCACTTGTATTTTCTGCGTATATGAATCCCTCAACCGTGGGTTTATGCATGTAATGACAGATCTCTGTGGTTTAAAGACACCGGAATACGTCTCTACCTGAAAAAAATTTAACCCACACTTTCTACCGAGGAAAGTGCTATGATACACCAAATATAAAAAGTTTGCAGAACAAAAATAAAATGCTAGAAATGGCAGAATAACAACAATATAACCAGAACAATCACCACAATAGCACTGAAATGATATAAGAATAACAACATAAATAACACTTTGATTCAGAAAGCAATGTTCATGGGCCTCTTCGAGGGGACAACCTCCAGTTGAGCAGAGCTCTATTACAATAATATCCAAGCTAGGGTTCTCATACCCTCGACTCCTATTTATACTAAATATGTCTATCAAAAGAAGCATCTAGAGGAAGATCCTTCTAGAAGTGAAAGATTCTATTAGGTCTTCTTACATCCGACTTATTCCATTTTATTGCAAGGCCTTATTAATATTGACCTTTATTACATCCAAATATATTGTTCTACCTATGTGCGGGTTAGGATCCTAACATTACCAAACTTACTTCTCTCCTGAAGCTTGCTCTCCCACCATACGAGAGCAATGCCTTCCAATTGAAGAGAAGCCAGTTGCACTTTAACTTCCTCTTCATCAATATGATGGACATGACAAGATACTTCAACCGGTCGGATCCAATTATCTAGCTTTTCTGGATTAGTATCTCCATTAAACATAGGTAATTTTTTTTTTACATCAAGCTTTAATAATGTTTTCTTAAAAGAGGCTTTATGGCTAGAATGATGAGAATGATGAGAATGCTCAGAGGAAGAAAAACTAGAACTTGAAGGTGAAGATGGAGGATCAGGAGGATCTCCTCCAACCCCTTGATTTACCAAATCATCATCATCAACATGTGCTTCATTTTTCTTCCCTTTCTTCTTCATCCTCTACTAGTAATCTCCATATATTCGTTCGACCATTTCTGACATGCGATAAAAGACCATATGATATTTTTTCTCCTATTCATCATGCTTGTCTTCTTTTTCCATTTTCTTCCTTCAAGATGCACGAACAACTTCGGGATTGAAAGTCTTAAGAGTTCCTTCACCTTCTTATGCTTGGATCTAGTAAGCATTCAAACTCAACAATTCAAGTTAAAGACGACTACTCTGATACCAACATGATCCAAGATCTTTTCATCGAGTGACTTATAAAGAATTGCATTAAATGAGCATAAATTAAAGTGCACAATTAAAGAAGGAAACACTCAATAATGAAGAGACATAAGCATCAAATATGAACACAAAAACTTGATAACGGAGTTTGTCCCTGGTGGACTACGTCTCCGGGTCCTGCTCTCAAATGGGTAGGCCTTTTCATTAACTCAACAAAAGAATTTGGAAAAATACATAAGTATACCTCATTCTGAAATCAAGCTACAGAAATAATGCTCAGATCAGAAAACAAACAACACCACTGAATTTGTGGTTTCGAATTACCCAAAAATGACTGTCTCCACGCCTCAATCCGACTCTGGCACTCCCAGGCCCTTGATGAAATTCATCTCGGTTTTCATGCGACTCCACAACCTACAATTAATGATCGTGCTGCATTGAAAAGTGTGCCCATGGTCGTACTTCACGCGTGCCTCCTCCACAAGGCTTGGCGGAATCAAAATTTAAGTAAATTCCACGATGATTATTACAAAGCATGGCTGTTGGCCCGTTGGTTTGGGCGTGAAAGTTAAGGCGTATAGTGGGGAGGAGGTCTTGGGGTCAAACCTGCAAGCCTCCCCCTTTTGGCTTGGGTTTGTTTGTAATATNTATATATATATATATATATATATATATATATATATATATATATATATATACGTTGCTCCACCAACTTTAGCTGTGGCGCCATACAAAATCCCAACGACTAAAATGCAATCAGATTTGGCGTGGTCCACCAATCTTTAATGTTTTTCAAAATTTGGTTATGGGCTGTCATTGTGCTTTTGCCGCCTTCCACATGGCAGCCCCTAATTGGTCCACATGGTAGCCTCTAGTTTGGCCATGTCAGCGCTACGTCATCAAGCCACGTCACTGTACAGACCATACAGACTGCCACGTGGCACGATCCTATTGGTCCACAGATCGATCCAAAAGTGCCAAAACTAGGTCACACATAGAAACCTATGGTGCTTCCACGTCACCATGTTGATGTCATGCTGACATCATCATGACATGTGTCACCTTCTTCCCCTTCCACGTGTGTTGTACGAATACTGACTCATCCCCTGCTCACTGGGCTAGGTTGACCAAACTTTGACCGTGAATATCTTTCAATCCGTAACTCCGTTTGATGAGTTGTTTGCGTCGTTAGAAAGCTTGTGACATGCTCTTCGCGATAATGTCATTTTCATTGAGTTTTGGGAACTTTGATTTTTTTTTCCCTTTCTCTGTCTGCTGAGGCCATTATGAGCATCCTGAGTTGCCTCTGTGAGTTCTGAGTTGTTCTTAGCCTTCTCTGGATCCTTTTTGGATCAATCGAAAATGAGACGACCAAAATCCCAGCTGTGTCTACGAGTCTATATGAAAATTTCTATATGCTCGTCAACAATGTCGAAGGGTTATTTCATAAGACTATCAATATGACTGAAAATGACCATCTCTTCATCTTCGTGTGCAGGAGGAGTAGAGGCATGGATGTCTTCAACTAGATATTCAAATTATTCATCATCAAGACTGATCGCTTCTTCAACAAGAGGAGAGAAAGGTTGGACAACCTCGCCTTCATCAAGCGGGAGCAAAGATAGCGATGCCTCAATATGTTGCACTTTATCATGATTTTTCTTTGTTCTCATAGACACGCCCATCCATTGCCTCTTCATTACAAGAGGCTTGATCTTTAGCGCATAGTTATTTTCATCTTTTCTTCAAGAGGATCTATTTGTTAAGTTTTGAGCTATTATTAGGTTTCTTTTCAATTTACTATATAACAATAACATAGGTAGGATCACTGAGAGAAAAAAAATCATAAGATACCCAACATTTATCCTGGAAAAACCTCATGGGGGAGAAAACCCAGCAAAAACTTCCTTAATATAGATAGCCAATACAATGCCAAGACAATAAACCAAACACTAGAGAATATTCTCCACTGAGCAATGCACCTCTCTCTTCCTTCTTCTCCCAACTGCAACTACCAAACTTGTGCATTGATTGAGCGAATGAGTGAGTGATTAAATGAGGCTATGACTTCCTTTATTTATACAAATTGCCAGGTGTTGGAAAGGTGTCTCTTCACCGGGAAAGTACGACTTGTCTTCTTAGTGGTTAAAACCACTTTAATTAGCTTGGGGGCCGACGTCTCAATTTGCATATTATATTTAGGGTTTGACCAATCCACAAAAGGGGATTTGGTCAATTACAATGCTCGACATGATCAATCCACAAACGGGGATTTGGTCAATTGCCCGACATGATCAATCCACAAAAGGGGATTGATCTAATTAATAATGACTCGATAAATAAATAGAGTACTCTTTCCAGTTACAATATTTCAACACTCCCCCTTAACAAGAAGGGTATTCTACAACATCATAGAGAGAAGGAAACAACATCAACAACATCTGGAACACTGATTGACATATCTATAAATCATCCTAAGTTTTTCTCATCATGATTGTTCACATCATGGAGCCGGAGTAGCATCATCATCCTCATCATCATGAGGCTAAAGTAACATCATCATCATCTTTAGTGTGAAGCTAAAGTAACATCATTATCTTCTTTAACATGAGGCTAAAGTAATATCATCAACATCTTTAGCATAAGGCTAAAGTAACCTCATCATCTTTAGCATTACGCTGAAGTGGCATCATCATCATCTGCATCAACATGGATTGGTATAACACTAATACATCATCATCATCAATAACAACACGAGGTTGATACAACATCAACAAAAACAACATCATCAACACCACAACATGAAGGTTGGAGCAACAATATCATCACAACACGAAGGATAGAGTATCAAGATCATCACAACATGAAGGCTGGAACTACATCAACATCAACACTAAGTTGAAAATCTTCAGCACGAGGCAGGAACCACATCAACCTCAACACGAAGCTGAAAAATCTTCATCACAAGGCTGGCATCTCAACAACATCAACACGAAGCTGGAAATCTTCAGCACAAGGATGACATCTCAACAACATCAACACAAATCTGGAAATATTCAGTACGAGGCTGGCATCAACAACATCAGCATGAAGCTGGAAATATTTAGCATGAGGCTGACATCAACAACATCAGTAAGAAGATGGAAATCTTCAACACGAGGCTGGCATCAACAACATCAACACAGAGATGGAAATCTTCAGCACAAGGCTGACATCAACAACATCAACACAGAGCTGGAAATATTCAACACAAAGCTGGCATCAACAACACTACTTCCCCTTTCGAGGGAGGTCCTTTCAAACTACACCAAGCTTGTCTCGAAAGTGCTTAAAATTTACACGAGACATAGGCTTAGCCAACACATGAACAACATGTTCATCTGTGCCAACATAATGGAGCTTTATGGATCCTCTCTGCAACATATTACGAATGAAGTAATACCATATCTCTGTGTGCTTCGACTCATCATGGAACACATTATATTTATACAACTCTGGTTATGACATAGGATTACAGTGAATTCCATCTCCAGATCAAATAGATTTGTCAACAACATCCAAAGTTATATGACTTCACTACTGGTTTAACATGCAACAATATATTCCACTTCTGTCACGCTGGGAGAAATACTGGATTGTTTCCTACTCTACCATGAAGTCATGGTTGACCCCAGACTGAAACAACATCTTAAAGTGCTCTTTCTATCAGAAACACTTCCATCTCAATATAAATCAGTATATCCATACAATCTGAAGTCATGATCTCTAGCATAACAGAGACCAAAATCCAATGTACCCTTAAGGTATCTCATCACATGTTTTTCATCATCAAGGTGAACACGTCTGGATTCTACCAGATACTATCTCAAAGGTGTTAACAACAAAACATATATTTGGTCTGGTATTCGTCAGATACATCAACAAACCAATAATAATCTGTCTGTATAGAGTAGCATCAACCAATTATGACGAGGTATCTACCAGGAACTTCAACTTTGTTTCCATGGGCGTGTTCATGGATTTATACTCCAACATATTAAACCTCTTTAGTATTTCTACTACATGCTTCCCTTAGTTAAGGAAGATCTTCTCTGGGCTTTGCCAAACTTCAAGACCTTAGAGATAATGCATTAGGTATTTTATCAAACTCTGCAGCGAGCTTCTTCTGCAATCTATGATGAGATTTTCTTCATCTTGTCAAGAATACATCATCTACATATAGTAGCTACAATATAATTGGCTCATCATTCATAACCTTGAAGTAAAAGTTATAATTAGTTTTACTCTTGGTAAAGCCCAATCTTGTCAGGAAACTGTCAGTTCTTCCATACCAAGCTCTAGGAGCTTGCTTCATCTTGCAGACATGAGTCTTTCTATCTTCAACTTTAAATCAAAATTTCACATCACTTTGTACCAATCTGGTACAATTTCTCAGCTACAACTCAATCTGCATAATCATGTTCTAGCTCTGTGTGCTTTCTTCAAAGCACCATCTGTTTTACTGTCTGGGAGTATGTCCTTTACTCTCTCTACAACTGTTCCTCTGGAAGTGGGACTTTGCACCTGCAGTTGATCTGAAGTTGAGAATGGTTTCTCTATTCTTACCGTGACTACTGAAATATGAAAGTAACTCCTCTTACTTCATCACGACAACAAATTCATCTGAAACTGAGAGTGGCTCAATAACTGATAATGAAGGTATCTCTTCTTTTTTCATGGAGGTAACTTTATCTTTTATTGTAGTCATGTCTCCATGACCCAATTAATGTAATGCACCAATTGCCACTCAATTTTAAATATGGGGATTGCTCCCCCTGCATCTCATACTATATATGAATCATGGTTGTTCTAGTTGTCTTCATGAATATTGGAACCATTTCTTCAATTACTGGAGTAAGTGTCTCATCATAGTCTTCTCGATCTTGCTAAGAGAATCCTTTGGACACACATAAGGATTTGTACATATGCAACATGCTTGATCTGTTTAGATCAAGCACTTCTTCATCATCAAGGGGAGAAAACAACTCTCTTATGTGATTCATCATTTCCTTAGCAACTTTATTTGTAGCCTTTTCCTTTTCCATCTTTAAAAATCCTATCTTTGAGTCATAAAAAGTTTTGGATGAGGGTTCATCCTGTGGTGCCATAATTCCATTGACTGAAAAGACACCTTAATGGAGTTGCCAGGTGAGATCAAGTCTCACCAAAGGAGGGAAAAAGGGAAAGATGGGTACGTGGAAGGTGGGGTCACAATAAAAGTTTCAAGGGAAACTTATCAAGGGTCGAAAAGGGAACATTCTTCAATGGATTCACTAGGAAAGCTAAGGGATAGAGGCTTTGGGAGGGAAGCTTGCCAAAGTGTCGTTAGGGCACGAATAAGATTTAAAATCCTCCTCGACAACGACGCCAAAATGATATCGCACAAGTTGTAGGTTGGGCAAACACCGACCCAACCACTGAGTGACAACAACTAAGGGACATTATACCCAATGTCACCTCGATATAGGTCTTGCACTCCAAAGGTGACTAGGTCACTCTAGGGAGGTGATGCCGATGACCCTGGGGGGATTGAGATGGATGGAAGGGATGGAAGAGGAGTATCCCCTTAAAGGTCAATGATGGAAGATGAAATTGATTTTGATGACTCATCTCCGAGTGTTCTAAGGTTGCCAAATATTTGGATGCCTACAAAGGGTGTTTGTATGTGCCCGAGACACAACAAAAACCACACTTGCATATAATAATGTTAGGTGGAAAAGAAATTTAATCTTGTTGTCCCTAATTGCAGCAATAATCAATGATATATATCAGCACATAAAGAAAATAAGGGCTACAAAATAAGTGCTAAAAGTTCATTTGAATAAGCACGAGATAAGCTAGTAAAAACTAGTTTAACTCAACAATGATAGAGCGAGACTTTAGCAAAAATGCAAGGCTGTCATAAAAAACTAAATGCAATGATATTTATAAGCCTTATGGCTGTAATAAAATTATTATTACATCAAGAGATTTAACCACTAAAACTTGCTCAAAAGTTGCCAAAAGATGTGTTGTACTTAGTAGATTATGTGGGCAGATTTTAGGCAATTTTCAGCGGGTAAATTAGGAGTTATTGAAGAGTTTGGTTAGGGTTTTCTGCAGCCCTAATGGTTGTAGGTTAAATTTGTAACGACATAAAGAAATACTTGGAGAAATGAAACGTTCTAGTGGCTCAAGCAAGCATTCATAGAATATATTTGATTCCACTAGGAACAACTTCAAAATCACGAAATTTCACGTTTACCAAGGCAAAAATTTATTTCTCCAATGCAACAAGTGATGACTAGTGCCTTTAATGATTGGGTTAATGGAG
The DNA here is from genome assembly GCA_009831015.1 of Picea engelmannii. Classification (NCBI taxonomy): domain Eukaryota; kingdom Viridiplantae; phylum Streptophyta; class Pinopsida; order Pinales; family Pinaceae; genus Picea; species Picea engelmannii. The sequence goes on along the minus strand of ML796131.1, from coordinate 106,860 downwards.
TAAAGAAAGAAAGATCTAGAGGTACTACCTCCTTAGGGGTGTAAATCCTCTTACTCTCCAAGAAAAGTATTAGTAGCTAGGGTTTAGGCTAAGAGGGTGTATGCACTTATACTTCTCTTAACAAAACCTTATTAAACCAACAAAATTTAAGCATAAAATGATGGAGGCTAAGTTAAGGGTGTATGCCCTTATAATTCTCACCTAGCTCTAGAAAAATAACGTTGTCTTGAACATAAATGATAATACAATGTAAAAAGCCTTACCAATTCAAGGAGAAATGCAAAGAAAAACCATCACAATAGCAAAAGAATAACCTTCCAAGGCTAGCGCATCACTTCCACCAACCAATAACCAAGAAAGTAGCCATACACAATATCACAAGAGAGAAACTAGCGAAATATAGCGAAAATTTCAGTCCAAGGTCTCTCCAAATGGAAGAGATATGTTTTAAAATGAGATCTTATGATCTCTATTTATACAAAATGTCACTAAGATAGTTTTTCCATATAATTTTAGGGTAAACCACAAGCCTAGGGGTCAACAACCCTAATGTTTTCTCTTTACACAAATAATGTTAAACAATTCACTTTAAATTCTACTTTTTTCACAAATGAAAACCCTAAGGGTGATGTCACCCCTTTAGGAGGGACGTTTTGGCACCTTTAGGCCAAACATTGTGTTGGATATGGTAGGGTTGGGACTCCAAAGGCCATATGTCTCTAATCCACCCTTCTTCTTCATGATCCAAGGGTTTCTTCCTTGAAAACATGTCATGTGTAGCCACAACCACCTCAAGCCCCTCAAGCATGATGTCATGTCTCCAAAAGATGATGTTTTGCCTCTCCTAGGAAAATGTTTTGGCATGTGAGGGCTATGTCATGTCTCTCAAGTCATATTCTAGGCCTCCAAAGGTAAGTTCCTTGCATCCGACATGCGGGCTCTTGGCATCCAACCTGTGGGCTTCAAGCCCCATGGAAGCCCAATATAGGATTGTTCCTCCAAAACTGTCCACCAACTAGGTCCTACAAAGAAAAATAAACACACCCTCCAAGGATCTCAAGTCAAAATATCATGATGAGTAAATCAAATCAATAAATGAGCCACCCAAGCATGTGCATCAAATATTACCCCATCAAACAAGTAAGTGCTCAAAGACACTATGCGACTTGTCAATCTTGGATATGGGATGGTTGATGAGGTGTCCTATTGGGTACATCTTCCCTAGGTCAAGGAATGTTTCCCAAGTGATCCCTCTCTAATCCATGTAAAGCGGATGAAGTGGTTAAGGATAAA
>ML796131.1:37364-67746 GCA_009831015.1 Picea engelmannii | reverse complement strand
GAGAGAGAGAGAGAAAATAATGAGAACGAAACATTGTGCTGCTGCTGCAATGAACCGACCAATAAATAATGAAATTCATCCAATATATAGCTATGAAGGCACATCTGCACTACCAAAAATATAAGGGCACATGAGGGGTCAAATAAGGAAGCTATGAGAATCAGGCACATGGGTAAAAACTAGGAGTTAATACAACTACACACAAGGGGAATATAGTGAGTCAACTCATGCAATAAGGAAGAGACTTAGCCTATGGGATAATGAGTGGACAGAGGTTTAAAGACAACACATGCAAGAAAGGATGCACATGCTTGAGTGAAGGAGTTAGCATGCATTGAATGAGAGGGGTGATCCAAAACGCTCAAAAGAGATCCGAGAGGATCCAAGAATGCTCAAAAATTAATTTTCTCAAATGGTCTTGAAAATGACTACATTGAGTAGAGCTCGATGATAGCTTTCCAATGGTGCAAACATCACCTCAAACATAGTTCGTATGCAAAAGTTATGGCCAGTCAAAGTTTTGGTCAAATAGGTCAAAAGTCAAAGCATGGGTGCCACGTGTCAAGCCCACAGGTTGCCACGTTTCTTGTCCGTAAAGGATGACATCAGTAGGATGATGTGGCAGCATAAGACGTTGCCACATGTCACTCATTTTTTTCATTTTCAGGCACCCATGTGGAACAATAAAAACAGTGTCAAATGTCATCTGTATAATGACGTGGTAGGTGGCAGGTACAATCAACATCCATATGTTGACATGGAAATGACTGGGAATTGACGTGGTAGAATGCTGACATAGGTAGATGATTGCAAGCAGGTGGACCAACCAGAGAGTGCCACATGGAAATCTCTGATTGGCTAATAATGGAAAAGGGAGAATAAAATTGGTTCCCCATGGGAATCAAACCAGTGACCTTGAAGGGAATATGCCTTGAATATTCCAACAACATAAAAATATGCCTCCTACAAATGTTCCATACACTTGGCTTGTTATAACAAACAAAGCTTATTTTATTTAAGTTTAAACAAATGCAATCGAGAATATAAGGGTCACGGTTAGGTCATCCACGCCTATATAAACTTAGCTCTAGGAAGTGTACGAGCTAGGGAAATGTGTGCCAAAGAGAGGGACTGCATATAAATTGACGCAGTTGCATATTTTTTTCTCAATTTGCATGCAAGAAGTGTTCTTAGTTTTGATTTGCCTCATTTTGCGTGCCAATGAGTTCTTTGAGGGAAGTATTGAGTGTTTATACTCATTTTTCTCAAAATTTTGAGAGGAATCTAATGTTGATGTCTATTATGTGTAAAAATGCTATGTATGAAAATTCTTAGTCCAATTTGTCATGTATGAGACACAATCTCGTTATGTGTGCAAAAATGGGTCTTTAAGTACATGCTCAGAACATAGTCGAGTTTATACTCATTTTTCTCAAAATTTCGTGAGGAATTCAGGAATGACCTATGTTTCTAGGATTGAGTAGTAGAATTAAAGGGTTTCCTAAAAAACTTGGCATTTGTAAGACCATTTATTGTAATTTTGGCATTTGAGCATTAAAAAGCGGTCTCACTGTTGAAAAGGGATACAGAGACGTAGCCGAAGATGGGGGAACTCCATTAACAAATTGTTATTGTGCCATTCAAATTGTTGTTGATCTTATTTTACTTCATTTCAACATTGTTATTTTCAAATAGTCAAAGATGAACTTCATTTTCCGAATCTAGTCGGATGTTTATATATACTTAAGAAATGATTTTACATATAAGGATTTTCGGATCAAGTTGGTATCAGGGGGAGGTTGGCCTCACTGGAAAGAAACTTGCCTATCACTAGAAGGCAAGTTGGTATCATAGTTGGTTTTGACATTTATTTGCAAGTGAATGCTTACGAAGTCCAAATCTAAGCGAGGTGAAGACAAGCCTGTAAGTTATAAACTTAAAATTGGTTCAAGGAGCTTCACTCGAAGAGGAGAGATGGATTCAATAATAAGGTTGGGTCCTTACAGCTCCGAAGATGATTTCTTCGAGGCATTTAATTTGATGAAGGCCATGGTGGAAGAAATGTACGAGGTTCAAAAGAAGGCCAAGGGAGAAAGTACTTTGGCAAAGACTTAAGCAATTAAAGAAGAAGGAGAAGGTGAAGAACCTCTAGGGCCTCCTTCATCCCCATCATCATCATCATCATCATCATCATCATCTTCTTCTGATGAAAGTGAACAATCTTCTCATAAGAGGAAAAAACATTTTAAGAAGTCTTCTCATTCTCATGACTTCCCTTTGTTAAAGCTCGATGTGAAGTTTGATTTTCCTACTTATGATGGAGAGTTGAATGAAGAGAAGTTGGATAATTAGGTCAAACAGATTGAAGTATATTGCAGGGTACACAAAATCATACATGACACTTCAAAGCTACAATTGGCTACTCTTCGCTTGAGCGACACAACTTTGATATGGTGGGAGAGTCAGAGACAAGTTGATCTTATTCAACATGGTAAAATCATTTCTTCCTGGATTGAATTCACTGCTACATTAAGAAAACAACTTTATCCATTAGCTTATATGAAAACATCAATGATTGATTCACAATATATAAGACAAGGAAAAGGGTAAAATGTTCAAGCTTATACATAGGAATTTAAGAGGAGACATTATTTTTGGGAATTTCATTACATACTCCCGACACTCTTCTAAAATATACTAGTGGTATGCACTCATATCTTCGACATACTATATTGATGTTTAATCCTAATAATAGTAATGAAGTATTAGTACAAGCTACTCATCTTGAACCCAACAAAGGAAAATATGTTGAGGATGTGTCAGAGGAGCCACATGAATTCAAGTAGTTGAAGGAAAGAGGGAAGAGGAAGACGAAGAATGAAACTACAGTGAAAAATGATGAAAGAAGAAGCCTACATGTTCTCACTGTGAGAAGAAAGGACATGATAATAAGCATTGCTGGAAGATGCATCCATAATTGAAACCAAAGTGGGTTCAACCTAGGAAGGGTAAAAATGAGACTACTGCCATAGTTCAGGATATTGGATCAGATTTTGAGGATGAAACTAAGGTTACAGTTATGGGCATCAATGGAAGGAAAATAAGATAATCCTTGATGGAAGGAAAATAAAATAATTGTTTCATTTACGAGTTATCTCAAAGTACACTAAGATTGATACATTTGTTGATAGTGGATCACAAGTGAATCTTATTTTAGAGCAAGTTGTTCATAGTTTGGGATTGGAAACTAGGCCTCATCCGAGATCATATCTTTTGGGTTGGATTTGTGATAATGCTCAAGTACATGTAACTAAACAATGCAAGTTTTAGTTTGAGATCACATCCAGTTTCATTGATGAGGTAGATTTAGATGTTATTCCACTTGACATTTGCATGATGGTTTTGGGAAGTCCATACTTGTATGACACGAATACCATTTTCTACAGGGAATAGAACAAGTATCATCTTTTCAAGGCTGGGATTGAGTTTAGTATGAGAGCTCATCAAATGAAGATCAATTTGACTGTTGTCACTACACAACACATGCTAGTTAATGCTAGTATCCAGGATTCATATTTACAACCTGCAGTTGAAAGTAAAACAAGTCCTTTGGTCGATGTTGTTCTTGTTAAGAAGGGAAAATATGTTGACGGTTTATTCTTTTTCACATATGTATATTCGGTTTTGTTGTTTAGTTTATTACTAATCAAACGATTATGGTTAGTATTTGCAACAATGAATGACAAAGTTTATGAATTTAAGGGAATAGTTATCTTGGTCAACAATTTTGTTTCAGTCTTTGTTATGGTTGTGATGAGTCAGGTGCTTGTTATCCAAGCATGAAGGATGGATGATACTTGACAAGTGAGGTGGAGGTATCCTCACTTGATTTCTGAATAATCCATACTTTTAGAGGTCCAAAACTTCTTCAGTGGGGAGGTGTGATGTAGGAGGATCCATAATGCTCTAAAGAGATCCAGGAGGATCCAATGATGCTTAAAACTTTATTTTATCAAATTCTCTTGAAAATAACTCCATTGCGTAGAGCTCGACGATAGTTTGCCAATGACACAAAAATTGTCTCAAATGGAGTTTGTATGCAAAAGTTATGGCTAGTCAAAGTTTTGGTCAAACAAGTCTTAAGTCAGAGCATGGATGCTACGTGTTAGGCTCACAGGATGACACGTGGCCTGTATGTACAGGTTGTACAATTGATAGGATGATGTCATGTTGACTTCAATAGGATGACATGGCAACACGAGACACTACCATGTGTCACTCATTTTTGGCATTTTCAGGCATCATTATGGGCCTATAAAAAAGTGTCACATGTCATTTGTACAATGACGTGAAAGGTGACATGTATAGTCAACATCCGTACGCTGATGTGGAAATGAATGGGAAGTGATTTGGAAGAATGTTGATGCAAGCATAGGACCGTGCACGTAGGTGGACCAACCAGAGAATAAAACATGACACTCTCTGATTGGCCAATAAGGGATAAGGGAGAATAAAATTGGTTCATCATGGGAATCGAACCCATGACCTCCATGAGAATATTCCAACAACTTAGGAATATGCCTCTTACCAATGTGCCATATAATTGGATTTTTTATAACAAACAAAGGTTATTTTATTTAATTTTAAACAAATGTGACTAGGAATATAGGGGTCACAGTTAGGTTGCCCACGCCTATATAAACCTAGCTCCAGACAATGTACGAACCAAGGAAATGTGTGCCAAAGAGAGGGATTGCAAAGAAATTCGTGCTAGTTTCACATTTTGTCTCGATTTTCCTGCAAGAAGAGTTCTTAGTTTTGATTTTCCTCGTTTTGCATGCCATTGAGTTCTTTGAGGGAAGTATAGAGTGTTTATACTCATTTTTTTTTTCAAAATTTCGAGAGGAATCTGACAGTGATGTCTATTCTGTCTAACAATGCTATGTATGAAAATTATTAGTCCAATTTTTCATGTATGAGACACATAGTCTCATTATGCGTGGAAAAAGGGGTCTTTAAGCACATGTTCAGAAAATAGTTGCATTTATACTCGTTTTTCTCATGATTTCGGGGGAATTCAGTAATGACCTTTGTTTATGGGATTGAGCAGTAGAATTAAAATGTGTTTTCAAAAACTTGGCATTTGTAAGACCATTCATTGTAATTTTGGCATTTGAGCATTAAATAGTGGTCTCACTGTTGAAAAGGGACCCAGAGACGTAGCCCAAGATGTGTGAACTCCGTTAACAAATTGTTATTGTGCCATTTGAATTGTTGTTGATCTTACTTTACTTCATTTCATCATTTTATTTATGCAAGTTATTCATCAATGTTATTGAATTTTATGGATAAGTAAGACATTCACATGCTATTTGCAAATAGTCAAAGACGATCTTCATTTTCCGAATCTGGTCGAATGTTTATATATACTTCAGAACTAATTTTACATCTAAGGATTTTCGGATCAAGTTGGTATCTATGGAAGGAAACTTTCCTATCACTAGAAGGAAAGTTGGTATCAAAGTCGGTTTTGACATTTATTTGCAAGTGAATGCTTACAAGGTCCAAATCTATGCGAGGTGAAGACAAGCTTGTAAGTTATAATCTTGAAATTGGTTCAAGGAGATTCACTTGAAGAGGAGAGGTGGATTCAACAAGAAGGTTAGGTCCTCACGACTCTAAAGATGATATCTTCGAGAAATTTAATTTGATGAAGGCCATGGTGGAAGAAATGTACGAGGATCGAAAGAAGGACAAGGGAGAAAGTACTTTGGTAAAAACTAAAGAAGTTAAAGAAGAAGGAGAAGGTGAAGAACCTACAAGGCCTCCTTCGTCCCCATCATCATCATCTTCATCATCATCTCCGTCATTTTCTTCCTATGAAAGTGAACATTCTTCTCATAAAAGGAAAAAACATTTTTAGAAGTCTTTTCATTCTCATGATTTGCCTTTTTTAAAGCTCGATGTAAAGTTTGATTTGCCTACTTATGATGGAGAGTTGAATGTAGAGAAGTTGGATAATTGGGTAAAACAGTTTGAAGTATATTGCAGGGTACAAAAAATCATACAGGACACTTCAAATATATAGTTGACTACTCTTTGCCTGAGTGACACAACTTTGATATGGTGGGATAGTCGGACATAAGCTTATCTTATTCAACACGGTGAAATCATTTCTTCGTGAATTAAATTTATTGCCGCATTAAGAAAACAATTTTATCCATTAGCTTATATGCAAACATCAATGATTACTTGGAAACATCTAAGACAAGGAAAAGGGTAAAATGTTCAAGCTTATATGAATTTTTTTTAGAGGAAGGCATTATCTTTGAGAATTTCATTACATACTCCTCAGACTCTTCTAAAATATATTGGTGATATGCACTCTTATCTTCAACATACTATATTGATGTTTAATCCTACTAATATTGAAAAAAGTGTCAGTACAAGATACTCATCTTGAAGCTAGCAAAGGAAAATATGTTGAGGATGTGTCAGAGGAGCCACATGAATTTGAGGAGCAGTTGAAGGAAAAAGGGAAGAGGAAGAAGACAATTACAGTGAAAAAATATGAAGAGAAGAAGCCTACATGTTCTCACTACGAGAAGAAAGGGCATGATGAGAAGTAGTGTTGGAAGTTGCATCCAATATTGAAACCAAAGTAGGCTCAACATAGGAAGGGTAAAAATGAAACTACGACCATAGATCAGGATCTTGGATCATATTCTGAGGATGAAACTAAGGTTACAATTATGGGCATCAAAGGCAAATCTTGTGTTGCAAGTTTAAGTTCATGTACTTATTCTGCAACGGCTAATGTAATCCTTGATGGAAGGCAAAGAAAATAACTGTTTCATTTACGAGTTATCCCAAAGCACACTAAGATTGATCCACTTGTTGATAGTGGATAAAAAATGAATCTTGTTTTAGAGCAAGTTGTTCATAGTTTGGGATTGGAAACTGGGCCTCATCCGAGACTGTATCCTTCAGGTTGAATTTGTGATAATGCTCAAGTACAGGTAACTAAGCAATGCAAGTTACACTTTGAGATCACATCTAGTTTCATTGATTGATCCAAATTTTAGGGGGTATATGGTCTAAATTCGGATGCAAAAGTCATAAATCTATAAAGCTAATAGATTTCCCATGTGGATCAAGGAGATGTCCACCTCCTCATTAATTAATTGGGCGAATTGGTTGCCCATATGGGTCAAAGAGAGCCCCCCCTCTCCATTATTGTATTGGGTTTTATTTTCCACTTCTTAGTTAGTTGGGTGGTTAGATCTATTATTATAATAATAAAGACTCATTTAATGATCTCTTTCCATTATTGTATCGGGTTTTATTTTCCACTACTTAGTTAGCTCGGTAGTTAGATCTATTATACTAATAATAAAGACTCATTTAATGAGCTCTTTTTAACTTTGTCCAATGGACCATTTTGTAATGATATATAAAGGCCTAGGAAACCTTCTCATAATATCAAGTTACTTATTTTGACTGCTCTCATATTTTCTATTGTTCATTGTGAGATTAATTAACTCTGAGTGATTTACTAGTAATTAGTTTTAGAGGTGAGGCTCCTCTTTGAGCTTCACCTCTCGAGTACTTCATTTATATTTTTTTGTCCATGCTTCTTTTCATGTAATATTGACACATCTAAGCTCCTCCTCTCTCAACATTCAAGCCATCTGGATATCAACTCTCGATATCCAGATCGGTGGTATCAAAGAGGGTACACTCTCCATCAAAACAAGGGTTTGAAGCATGTCGTGGGTTCAAACATTTGCAGCAATCACCAACCTCCTTTTGGTATTATTGGAATCCATTTGTCGGACCATACACTATAAGCGTGACAGTTGGTCCACATGCACTACAAGGCTTTTTTTTTTTACCCTTAGATCTTCGTTCACCATTACAAGGAGAACCATACATGGATTCACTACATCCATACATGGATCGACTACATCCATTGGTATGCAAAATTTTCAACAAATTTACAGGGTGTCCATGCTGCCCACAGAGCTTCCACAACCTCTACAATAGCCCATGCTGCTCTACAAACCCTTGGCATTCTTTGTGGCCCTCTACACTCAGCCAGATTCAAAGAGGTGCTGTGACATCTACACAAAATTTCATAGGCTCTACCATAGCTCGTTGGAAATATCTCTTCAATATCTCAAATGAGTATTTCGCAGAATCTCGTTTGGCTTCCTGGTTTGAGAGATATCATCGATTGAATCTCGACATGTATTTGACCCAAGGAGGCCGCATGTACTGCCATTTTCAACAATCTTTTTCTCCTTTCTCATAAAATTAAAGGAGGATTTCCACATATGGCTGGAAATATCTCTTCAAGATATCAAATGGGTATTTTGAAGAATCTCATTTGGATTCATGGTTTGAGATATATCATCAATTGAATCTCAACATGTATTTGACCCAAGGAGGCCATGCATACCACCATATTCAATGGTGTTTTTCTAGCTTCTAAGGAAATTAAAGAAGGAGTTCCACATATGGGTGGAAACATCTCTTCAAGATCTCAAATGGGTATTTCGTGAAATTTCATTTCGTTGTCTTTTTTATGAGATATCTTTGTTTGAAGAAGCACATGTCTATAACCAGCGTGGCTGTGCACCCCTCAAATTCTGCCTGGTTTTTCTCACTCCATATGCCACCTCAGAACAAGTTCCATATACCGATGGAAATATCGCTTTAGTATATTGAATGAGTCTTCGATGGAATTGGATTTCATCACCTTTAACAAAAGTTACAAATAAATTTGTAGAAGGAGATTCAAAGCCTCCAAAGTCATGATTTTTCCATATTTATTAATGTAAACGGTTATGGGTCAACCACACAAAACCCTTCCCTTCATTGAGAATTAGAACATTGTACTCATGGGTCTCTTTGTAGCATGGATGAAATTCTGGGGACCATCATTTTCTAAGGGGGAGGAATGATTCGAATTTTAGGGAATATATGGTCTAAATTCGGATGTAAAAGTCATAAAGCTATAAAGATAATATATTTCTCATGTGGATCAAGGAAATGTCCACCTCCACATTAATTAATTGGGCTAATAGGTTTCCCATATGGGTCAAAGAGAGTCCCACCTCTCCATTATTGTATTGGGTTTTATTTTCCACTACTTAGTTCGCTGGGTAGTTAGATCTATTATTTTAATAATAAAGASTGATTTAATGAATTCTTTCCATTATTGTATCAGTTTTATTTTCCACTACTTAGTTAGMTGGGTAGTTAGATCTATTATACTAATAATAAAGACTCATTYAATGAACACTTTTTGACTTTGTCCAATGGACCATTTTGTGATGCTATATAAAGGCCTAACAAACCTTCTCATAATATCAAGTTACTCATTTTGGMTTCTCTCATATTTTATGTTGTTCATTGCGAGATTAATTAGATCTAAGTGTTTTACAAGTAATTAGTTTGAGGGGTGAGGCTCCTCTTTGAGCCTCACCTACCGAGTACTTCATTTACATGTTTTTGTCCATGCTTCTTTTCATRCAAGATTGACACGTYTAAGCTCCTCCTCTCTCGACATTCAGGCCATCCAAATATCAACCCCTGAGATCTYGATAATTGATAAGGTAGAGTTAGACGTTGTTCCACTTGAMATTTGTGGGATGGTTTTGGAAATTCCATACTTGTATGACATGAAGGCCATTTTCTACAAGGAAAAAAACAAGTATCATCTTTTCAAGGATGGGATTGAGTTCATTGTGATAGCTCATTAGATGAAGACTAATTTGACAGTTGTCACTACAGGGCACATGCTAGTTAATGCTAGTATCAAGGATCCATATTTACAACCTACATTTGAAAGTAAAACAAGTCCTTTGGTAATGTTGTTCTTGTTAAGAAGAAAATTTGTTGATGGTTCATTCTTTTTCACATCTGCATATTCAGTTTTGTTGTTTAGTTTATTACTAATCAATGGAGTATGGTTAGTAGTTGCAATAATGAATGATAGAGTTTGTGAATTTAAGGGAATGGTTAAATTGGTCAACAATGTTATTTTAGTCTTTGTTATGGTTGTGATGAGTCCGGTGCTCGTTATCCAAGCATGAAGGATGGATGATACTGGACAAGTGAGGTAGAAGTATCCTCAATTGATTTCTGAATAATCCATACTTTTGGAGGTCCAAAAGTTCTTCAGTGGGGAGGTGTGATCCAGGAGGATCCAAAATGCTCAAAAGAGATCTAGAAGGATCCTAGAATGCTCAAAAATTGATTTTCTCAAATGCTTTTTAAAATGAATCCATTGCATAGAGCTTGATGATAGCTTTCTAACAATGCAAAAATCGCCTCAAATGGAGTTTGTATGCAAAAGTTATGGCTAGTCAAAGTTTTGGTCAAACAGAGCAAAAGTCAAAGCATGGGTGCCACGTGGTAGGCCCACAGGATTCCACGTGGCCTGTTTGTACAAGTCATACAACTAACAAGTTTATTTAGAGCTAACGTCAGCAGGATGATGTGGCCGAATGAGATGCTGACACGTGCCACTCATTTTTGGCATTTTTAGGTACCCATGTGGACCATTAAAAAAGTGTCATGTGTCATCCGTACGATGATGTGGCAGGTGATAGGTGGAAGGTATAGTGAACATCCGTACATTTATGTGGAAATGACTAGGAAGTGATGTGGAAGAATGTTGATCCAGGCAGAAGATTGTGCAAGCAGTTGGACTAACCAGAGAATGCCACGTGACACTCTCTGATTGGCCAATAATGGCTTAGGGGGAATAAAATCGGTTCCTCATGGGAATCAAACCCGTGACCTCCACGAGAATATTCTTGGAATATTTCAATAACTTAGGAATATGCCCCTTACCAATGTGCCATACAATTGGCTTGTTATAACAAACACAAGTTATTTTATTTAAGTGTAAACTACTGTAACCAAGAATATAGGGGTCACGGTTAGGTCTCCCACGCCTATATAAACCTAGCTCTAGACAGTGTACGAACCAGGGAAATGCGTGCAAAAGTGAGGGCCTGCATAGAAATTTGTGTCAGTTGCATATTTTGTCTCAATTTGCCTACAAGAAGTGTTCTTAGTTTTAATTTTCCTCGTTTTGTGTGCCATTGAGTTCTTTGAGGGAAGTATAGATTGTTTATAGTTATTTATCTCATAATTTCAAGAGGAATCTGATGGTGATGTCTATTCTGTGTAAAAATGCTATGTATGAAAATTCTTAGTCCAATTTGTCATGTATGAGACACAATCTCATTATGCGTGCAAAAAGGGGTCTTTAAGCACATGTTCAGAACATAGTCGTGTTTATACTCATTTTTCTCATAATTTTGTGAGGAATTCAGTAATGACCTTTTTTTTTGGGATTGAGCAACATAATTAAAGGGTGTCTTCAAAAACTTGGTATCTTTAAGACCAATCATTGTAATTTTGACATTTGAGCATTAAAGAGTGGTCTCATTGTTGAAAAGGGACCCAAAGACGTAGCCCAAGATGTGTGAACTTCGTTAACAAATTGTTATTGTGCCATTTGAATTGTTGTTGATCTTATTTTACTTCATTTCATCCTTTTATTTCCACAAGTTATTCATCAATGTTATTGAAGTTTATGGAAAAGTAAGACATTCACGTGTTGTTTGCAAATAGTCAAAGACGATCTTCATTTTCCAAATCTGGTTAGATGTTTTTATATACTTAAGAACTAATTTTACATCTAAGGATTTTTAGATCAAGTTGGTATCACTGGAAGACAACTTGCTTATCACTGGAAGGAAAGTTGGTATCATAGCTGGTTTTGATGTATATTTGCAAGTGAATGCTTACAAGGTCAAAATCTAAGAGAGGTGAATGCAAGCTTGTAAGTTATAATCATGAAATTGGTTCAAGGAGCTTCACTCGAAGATGAGAGATGGATTCAATAATAAGGTTATGTCCTTACAACTTTGAAGATGATATCTTCGAGGCATTAAGTTGATGAAGGCCATGATGGAAGAAATGTACGAGGATTGAAAGAAAGCCAAGGGAGAAAGTACTTTGATAAAAAAATGAAGCAGTTAAAGAAGAAGGAGAAGGTGAAGAACCTTTAGGGCCTCCTTCATCCCCATCATCATCATCATCATCTTATGATGAAAATAAACATTCTTCTCATAAGAGGAAAAAACATTTTAAGAAGTCTTCTCATTCTCATTATTTGCCTTTGTTAAAGCTCGATGTAAAGTTTGATTTGCGTATTTATGATGGAGAGTTGAATGCAGAGAAGTTGGATAATTGGGTAAAACATATTGAAGTATATTGCAGATGTTGACGCTTGAATCCTTCAGGACCGAAACAACAACCTCATGAGGATGTAAATCCTCTCGCGTTTTTATAGAGGTGGTACTCCTCTTTAATTTGATATTTTCTTATGATAGATACTCCGAATATGGGACTTTGCATAAGTCTGTCATGGTAATCAAAGAAATAAAAGATTGCAAGAAAGATAAAAATGTTTTGTTTTTCTTTTTAAAGAAAGTTCCCGAGAAAGGACCAGAAATCACACACTTCACACATTTAAAACAAATAAGCAAAATTTCCTCACATCCATCATAGTTTAAAATAAATATATCTGATCACATAAAAATAACAAAATTAAGATGATTTGCATGCACAAGAGAACTTTAACAGAGTGGAGACATGGGCAACTCAAATAAAGATAATGATAGATAAACCTCAAATACTTTATATTCTGAAATCAAGGTTACAAAGTACAATGGAGATTGTTCCCAAAGTAGCTCTCTTGAAATTTCTATAAAATATATAGTCTATTACAGATTCTTTGAAATTTAAAATGCGTTTGTCTTAAAGACTGGGATTGGGGCTCTCGCGGACCATAGCGCAAATAAATACAAGAAATAAGATTTCAAAAGGAGGAATGGTGGGCGACAGTAAAACAACAAGATCTGGAAAGAAGAAAATGAGAAAATATCAGTCTTCGGTTAAACCTTTCTAGTGAAAGAGGTGGAATAACTGAATGAAGGAATTGATAAGATAGAAAGATATGATCAATGTAAACTTACTATGATGGTCTGTCTTTCTCTTCACTTGTTTGCTACTGTCCTTTTGTTGTCTTCATCGATAGTTACATGAATCGTCTCAACTATTTCCTACCCTTTTTAATAAAAGTTTTTAAATAAACTTTTGTTTTCACAATTTAATTAATTTCCCATTAAAATAGGACGATTGTAATTTATTTTTCTGGAAGTGAAAACCAACTTTTCAACCATGTAAACCACTTTGTATGTGCTATTCATCGTCTCATATTTCAAACTATATAAATTTTGTGCAAATCCATCACCCAGATCTCAAGATATGAGCTCATGAAGTTGAGTTGTCATGTAGGCCCATTAAAAATGCAACTGAATGATATTTTAATTTATGAGAAAAATGTATCAACTTTCATCACTTGAAACCTATACCACCACATTCTACGTTGAAATAAATTTCCAACGGTATAAAGTTTGCACGATTCCGACAACCGGAGCTCAAGTTATGGATTCCGCAAGATCATGGCTCAGCCACCGTCGATCAATTTTGATTGGTAAATGTGGACCCTTGATTTAATTTCGACATCCTTTGTTGAATTTCGATTTTTCTTATTTATTATTATCCCACATGTACGAGAATAAAAGAGTCTTAGTGGTATATAATGTTAAGTGTAACATGCACTTGACAAGAAATAAAGAAGAGAGGAGACTATGGAGCTTGGAGGATTCAACCCTTGGAAAATTGTTGAATACAATAATAATTTTGCTTGCCCAGTCAGCCACCAATATGCCCAGTCAACAATGATGAGTCACCCAACCAAATGTTTCCACATGTCATCACCTGATAGGTCAACAATCTGCTAATAAGAATCTTCCATATGTCATCCAATAAACTTATGCCATATGTCACTTCTTATATGCTGCCACGTGTCTCCATTAATTAGTTTCCATGTGACACCATCCATTAACTGCCATGTGGATGTATCTAATTGGTTAATAAAGTGCTACGTGTCACTTGGATATTTTCCTCATAGAACTTAGGATAGGAAAAATATTATTAAAATAATATGGCGGGTTCACAAGTTTACGTGAATGTAGAGGTAGGTGAGGAAATCACCGCGGACCCACGGTAATACATAGTAAGGAATGAGTGTGAAAAATTCTAAGTGTAGGTGAAGTGGAGAGGAGAGGTAAATATTTGTAAAATATTCTAAGTCTTGAGAATCGGTCAGACAGATTCATATAACATGAAATAAACATCACAAACCCTCGCCAATCCGCGAACCCATGAACCTGCGGTAACTCATATATTTGGCTAAGTGTTGGAGAAGTTACATAGTAAAGAGTAGTAAAAAGAGTTGTGTGCATTATCAAGGTGGAGGAAGTCAAAGTGCATTGTGAGGGTAGCGGAGATAAAACACTCTTAAAAAATATCACCAACTCGCGAACCTGCAGTAAGTGTAAGCCATAGTAAATAAGTATAAGTCTGGAAAGTATATAATGGATCACGTGAGATATAGAAAATATGAAAAATGAAAAGAAATATATGGGAAACCAAGGAATTACGTGAAATTTGGGAAATGAAAAAAGGAAAAGGAAATAAATGGAAAAATGAGATAATGAAAATGGAAAGGAAAATAAAAAGAAATGAGAAAATAAAGGAAAAGGGAAATGAATGTGAACGTGGAAAATAATAAGGAAAAATGGTTAAGTGCGGAAAATGGTAAGGGGAATCTGAAAGTGATGAGACAATGGGAAAAATGACTAAGTATAAAATGAGAGAATGAATAGAGGTGAAGGAAAAGGAGAGGAGAGAACATGTCACTTAGAACACTTTTCATATTTCTTCTTGTAATACCTTCATTGGACTTCTGGACAGAAGTATGTGTATCTTGGTTATGGAGACTCCGATTTTGATTCCACGAAATACATGGTGAAGCTGATACCGAGGGATATGCAATGAACATATAATAGTTCAAAAATATTCATCTTCCAATATCATTTTTTTATTATTATTCTAGGAGCGAGAACATATAGGTGACCAAATTTTGGTCAACAACAGGGTACAAAAAATCATACATGACACTTCAAATATACAATAGGCTACTCTTCGCTTGAGCAACAAAACTTTGATATGGTGGGAGAGTCAGACACAAGCTGATATTATTCAACATGGTAAAACCATTTCTTCATGTATTAAATTTACTGCGACATCCATTGGCTTATATGAAAACATCAATGATTGCTTGGCAACATCTTAGAAAAGGAAAAGGGTAAAATTTTCAAGCTTATATGCAAGAATTTTAGAGGAAGGCATTATCTTTGAGAATTCCATTACATACTCCTTAAACTTTTCTAAAATATATTGGTGGTATGCACTCATATCTTTGATATACTATATTGATGTTTAATCCTACTAATATTGACAAAGTATCGGTACAAGCTACTCATCTTGAAGCCATCAAAGGAAAATATGTTGAAGATGTATCAAAGGAGCCACATGAATACACAAAGCAGTTGAAAGGAAAAGGGAAGAGGAAGAAGACAACTATAGTGAAAAAGGATGAAGAGAAGAAGCCTACATGTTCTCACTGCGAGAAGAAAGGACATAATGAGAAGCATTGTTGGAAGTTGCATACATAATTGAAACCAAAGTGGGATCAACCTGTTAAGGTTTAAGCTATTATTAGGTTTCTTTTCAAATTACTAGATAACCATAGCATAGATAGGATCACTGATAAATACACAATCACAAGAGACACATCATTTATCCCAGGAAACCCTCATGGGGGAGAAAACCCAACAAAAACTTCCTTAATATAAATAGCCAATACAATGCCAAGAGATAACTTAAACAATAAAGAAAGTCCTCTCCTAAGAATGCACCTCTCTCTCTATTCTTTCTTCTCCAACTGTAGCTCCAAACTTGCACTCTGATGAACAAGTGAGTGCGTGTCCAAATGAGGCGCTAGCCTCTCTTATTTATACAATCTGGCAGGTGTGAACGAAAGTGTCTTTTCACTGGCAGTGCCAACTTCTCATTCTAGGTGGTCATAACCACCTTTAATTAATCTGGGGGCCGACTTCTCATTCTGCCTATTACAATTAGGGTTTGACCAATCCGCAAAAGGGGATTTGGTCATTTACAATACCCGACATGATCAATCAACTAAGGGCATTGATCTAATGAATAATACATCAATAATAATAGAATACTCTTTGCAGTTACAATATTTCAACACTCCCCCTTAAGAACAAGGGTATTCTACAACAACATCAGGCGATAGAGAGGACGACATCATCAAAAACATCTTGGAACACTGACTAGCGTATCTATAAATCATCGGAAGTTTTTCTCATGATCAATATCGTCATTCTCAACAAAGAGCTAGAATGACATCATCATCTACATCAACATGGATTAGTATAAAATTAATGCATCATCATCACAACACGAGGCTGGCCACATCATCACAGCACGAGGCTGGCACATCATCACAACAATTAAGCTGACATCACAACACTAGGCTTACACATCAACACAACATGAGGCTGGAATATCATCAACATGAGGCTGACATCACAACACTAGGCTGGCAACATCAACACAACACTACTCCCCCTTTCGAGGGAGGTCCTTGCGGACTATACCAAGCTTATCTCAAAAGTGCTCAAACTTTACACGAGATAGAGGCTTGGTCAACACATCAAAAACCTGTTCATCCATGCTAACATATTGGAGCTTTATGGATCGTCTCTGCACCATGTCACAGATGTAGTGATATCAGATCTCTATGTGTTTTGACTTGTCATGAAATACATGATTCTCTATCATCTTTATGCAGCTCTGGTTATCACATAGGATCATGGTTGCTTCCATCTCTAGGTCGAATAGACCTGTCAAGAACTTTCAAAGCCATATGGCTTCACAACTGGTAGAACACACATCAATTCATTCTGCTTCCACTGTGCTAAAAGCAATGCTTGATTTCTTCCTACTTTGCATGAGATCATGGCTGACCCCAAACTGAAACAACATCCTAAATTTCTCTTCCTGTTAGAGACACTTCCAGCCCTATCTGAATTAGTGTAACCACTCAGTCTGAAGTCATGATCTCCATCATAACTGAGACCACAATCTAATGTACCCTTAAGGTACCTCATCACATGTTTTGCAACAACTAGGTGAACATGTCCGAGTTCTACCAGAAACTGATTCAAAGTGTTCACCGCAAAAAAAATATCTGGTCTGGTGTTCGTCAGATACATCAACGATCCAATGATATGTCTATATAGAGCGACATCAATCAATTATGACGAACTGTTGACTAGAAGCTTCATCTTTGTTTCCATGGGTGTATTCATGGACTTGCACTCTAACATATCTAATCTCTTCAGGATTTCAACTACATACTTCCCTTGGTTAAGGAAGATCCTCTCTAGGCTCTGCCATACCTCAAGACCTAAGAAATAATGCATTAGGCCAAGGTCTTTCACCTCAAGTTATGCAACGAGCTTCTTCTTACATTCGGTGATGATATTTTCTTCTCTAGTTAAGAATAAGTCATCCACATACAACAACGATATAACCGGCTCATCATTCATAACCTTGAAGTAGAGGTTAGAATCAACTTTACTCTTGGTAAAGACCAATCTCGTCAGAAAATTGTCTATCTTTCCATACCAAACACTAGGAGCTTGCTTCAATCCGTATAGAGCCTTCTTCAACTTGCAGACATGAGTTTTCCTGTCTTCAACTTCAAATCCTTGAGGTTGTTCTACATACACTTCTTCTTCAATGACACCATTTAGGAAAGTTGTCTTTATGTCCATCTAGTGTAACTTCCACTTCATCTTAGCTGCAAGGGCTATGATGGTTCTGATTGAAGTGTATTTGGCTACATGAGAAAATGTCTCTTCATAGTCAATGCCTTACTTTTGAAAAAATCCACGAGCGACAAACCTTGCTTTATACTTCTCAATACTTCCATCAACAACATGTTTTATTTTGAAAATCCACCTGGAAGATACCACATCCTTTCTCTTCGGTCTGGGAACTATTTCCCATACATCATTCTTTATGATGGATTGGTATTCTTCTGTTATGGCATCTGCCCATTCTTTCTTCTGAATGACTTCTTCAAAGAAGGTAGGCTCCTTCTCTAAGAGATCACACATCAAAGCCATATAACTGGAGAATGTCTTAGGTCTCTTCACTTGTCTCGTGGTTCCTTCAGGAACACCATACTTCTCTCCATATTGAATAAGCTCCCTAGCCCAAGCAAGATTTCTCTTACGGGAGATTGTCATCTTGGGAGGTTCTTGAAATTATACTATGTCATGATGTTCTAGAATTTCCTCATCAGGGGAAGCTATGACTTCCCTCACTAGTTCTTCAACTCTGGGAGCTACAGGTTCCTCTTCATATACTTCTTCAAGATGGCATCTCGTTGATTTCTTGAGTGCTGCATCTTCATCAAAGGTCACATCCATGCTGATCAAAATATGATGGTGACCTGGTATATAAACTCTGAAGGCCTTGGAGACCTCACAATATCCAACAAATATTCCCTTCTTTCATGAAGGGTCCAACTTGGTTCTCTTCTCTTTTGGAATATGTACAAATACTAGGTAGCCAACTATTTTGAGATGGCTTAGTTCTGGCTTCTTTCCGGAGAACATCTCTTCAGAGGTCTTGAACCCAAGTGCACTATGGGACAATCAGTTTTGTACATATACTATTGTTTTTGCTGCTTCTTCCCATAAGCACATAGGAATATCTTGATCATGAATCATGGTCTTCACTACTTCCATTATAGTTCTGTTATTTCTTTCTACTTCACCATTTTGTTGAGGATTGTAGGGAGTGGTGAGCTCCCTCTTAATCTTGACATCTTTACAAAATATTACAAATTGTTTTGAGGTGTATTCTCCTCCATTATTTGAGTTGAGTATCTTGATCTTTCTTTCAGAAAGATTATCTATCAAGGCTTTGAATTCCTTGAATTTACTAAACACTTCATCCTTTGATTTCAAAAGGTAAACCCAGGTTATACGATAATAATCATCAATAAAAGATACATAGTATACATACCCACTGATGGAGGATGATGACATTGGGCCACACACATATGAGTGAATGAGTTCTAAGACTCCTTTTTCTTTACTATCTCTCTTCGGAAAAAAAGGTTCTTGATGTTCGTCCCTCGTGCACATCCATTGCACACACCTTCATGGTCAACCTTGAGTTCTGGTAGACATGTGAATACCTTGCATACATACGGTGATGCCTTGTAGTTGATGTGGGATAATATTCTATGCCAAAGTTCACATGGATTCTCAATGGCGTGGGGCATGGTTTCTTTTGGAGCGACTCTTTAGCTTGTACAAGCCACCTTCTTCTTTTCCAATGATGATTGCTTCTTTCATGGTTTTTCCTTTAGTCCACATAAGAAATTCTCCATCTATAAAGGCAATTCTGAAGCCTTTCTTTTCTAAAGATGATATGGAGAGTAGGTTCTTGGTCAAACTTGGTACATAGAGTACATCCTTCATCTTCATTGGAGTCCCTGAATTCAACTTGTAGTTTGATTCTCCTACTCTCTTGATAGGGTATTAATAATCATCTCCAAGTGTAACTTTATGAGAAAACTTATTTTCTGAAAGGCAAGAGAGAATATCTCTTTGACCTGTCATGTGCTTGTAAGAACCACTATCAATAAGCCAAGTGTCCTCTCTAGGTGATACTGATCCTGAGAGTGCCGAAATTAAGACATAGTCTTTAATTCGTTCTCTTATCATCTTCTTGGGTGGCTCTTCATATTCAACTACATGGGCATGATGCCTCTTGTATTCTTCTCATCTAGCTGGACAATGTCTCACAATATGTCCCATCTTGTTACAATGGTAGCATTGGTAAGATGAGAAGTCTCTTTCTTTTCTTTGTCCTTTCTTCTAGAATCTCTTAGGTTGAGATTGTTTATGTATGAATGTTTTTTGGGGGTGAGAATATTTATGAGTTTCTTTCTGGAAGTAAGACTTCTTTCTTCCTCCTTTAGTATGAGTAGCTAGGGCTTGATCTACATCTCTTGATAGTAAAGCTTCTCGGTTAGCTACTCTTGATTCTTCTTGAATACATTCTTCCCAAAGACTGTCAAATTTTAGTTTCTCCGTTCTGGCACAAATAGTTTGGATGAAGTCATCCCATGGTCTTGTGAGACCAATAAGGGTCGTCATTATGGGTTCGTCTTCGTCTATAGTATCTCCAATTGCTTCTAGTTGTTCTTTGAATTGAGATATTCTGGAGAAATATTCCTGGATCGATTCTCCTTTCTGCATCCTTGTATTCTTGAGTTGAGTTCTTAGATTCATCTTCCGGTTTATGTTCTTTCCTTCATATAATCCGGTTAGGGCCTCAAACATTTCTTTTGGAGTCTTCTTTGAAGACACTTGAGGAATCAAGTGATCTTTGATATAATCCACAATGATTCTTTTGGCCCTAATTATGTCCTTTTGGTGTTTTTCTTTATCTGCAGCATCAACAAGTTTTGGTACTTCTTATTTGACGAATCTTGCTAGGTCATTCTATTAAAAAATGAGTCCAATCCTATACTTCTAGGCATGAAAGTTTTCCACACCTTCTAGCTTGTCAACAGGCTTAGTGCCTGCAGACATCTTTTACTTGGATCTAGGAAAATGACCAAAAAATGAAAATTATTAGAATTGAATTTTGAACTTACCAGGAGGTGCACTTGGCTGAGGCGAGTAGCTTGGTGTGTTTAGATTTTAGAAAATCCAATTTTTACCCCTCCAAACTTGATTTGCGGATTTCTGGACTGGTGCTTCTAGTTTTCTAGTACTTGTGGTACTCTGGTACTTTGTGAAAACTAGGGTTTCACTTTTATAGCCACTTAAAATTTGCGTTGAGGATGCCAAAGTGATCCTTGAGGAAGGGCACACTTTTCTAGATGGTTTTGGGGTTGAAATTCTTCTTCAATAAAAATCCCTAATTTGCATGTACGACAACAATGACGTTTTCCTCTTTTTCTTGTGAAAGATGCTCTCTTTAGCTTATATCTGATACCATGTTAAGGTTTAAGCTATTGATAGGTTTCTTTTCAAATTACTAGATAACCATAGCATAGATAGGACCATTGAGAAATACACAATCACAAGAGACACATCATTTATCCTGGGAAACCCTCATGGGGGAGAAAACCTAGCAAAAACTTCCTTAATATAGATAGCCAATACAATTCCAAGAGATAACTCAAACAATACATAAAGTCCTCTCCCAAGAATGTCTCTCTCTCTCTCTCTCTCTCTCTCTCTCTCTCTCTCTCTCTTCTTTCTTCTCCAACTGCAGCTCCAAACTTGCGCTCTGATGAACAAGTGAGTGTGTGTCCAATTGAGGCGCTAGCCTCTCTTATTTATACAATCTGGTAGGTGTGAACATAAGTGTCTTTTCATTGGCAGGGCCGACTTCTCATTCTGGGTGGTCATAACCACCTTTAATTAATCTAGGGGCCGACTTCTCATTCTACCTATTACAATTAGGGCTTGACTAATCCGCAAAAGGGGATTTGGTCATTTACAATACCCGACATGATCAATATGCAAAAGGGCATTGATCTAATGAATAATACATCAATAATAATAGAATACTCTTTGCAGTTACAATATTTCAACACAACCTAGGAAGGGTAAAATGGAGACTACGACCATAGTTCAAGATTTTGGATCATATTCCGAGGATGAAACTAAGGTTACATTTATGGGCATCAAAGGTAAATCTTTTGTTGCAAGTTTCAGTTCACGTACTTCTTCTGCAAAGGATAATGTAATCCTTGATGGGAGGAAAATAAAATGATTGTTTCATTTACAAGTTATATCAAAGCACACTAACATTGATTTACTTGTTGATAGTGGATCACAAATGAATCTTATTTCAGAGCAAGTTGTTCATAGTTTGGGATAGGAAACTAGTCCTCATCTAAGACTGTATCCTTTGGGTTGAATTTGTGATAATGCTCAAGTGCATGTAACTAAGCAATGCAAGTTACAGTTTGAGATCACATCCAGTTTCATTGATGAGGTAGAGTTAGAAGTTGTTCCACTTGAAATTTGCAGGATGGTTTTGAGAAGTCCATACTTGTATGACAAGAAGGCCATTTTCTACAGGGAACATAACAAGTATTATCTTTTCAAGGATGGGATTGAGTTCATTGTGAGAACTCATCATATGATGACTAATTTGATAGTTGTCATTATAGGGCACATGCTAGTTAATGCTAGTATCCATGATCCATATTTACAGCCTTCAGTTGAAAGTAAAACAAGTCCTTTGGTTGATGTTGTTCCTGTTAAGAAGGGAAAATATGTTGATGATACATTGTTTTTTGCATCTGTATATTCAGTTTTGTTGTTTAGTTTATTACCAATCAATGGAGTATGGTTAGTAGTTGCAACAATGAATGACGAAGTTTGTGAATTTAAGGGAACGGTTTACTTGGTCAACAATGTTGTTTTAGTATTCATTATGGTTGTGATGAGTCACGTGCTCGTTATCCAAGCTTGAAGGATGGATGATACCGGACAAGTAAGGCGGAAGTATCTTCACTTGATTTCTAAATAATCCACACTTTTAAAGGTCCAAAAGTTCTTCAGTTGGGAGGTGTGATACATGAGGATCCAGAACACTCAAAAGAGATGTAGGAGGATCCAATAATGCTCAAACATTGATTTTCTCAAATGCTCTTGAAAATGATGTAATTGAGTAGATCTCGACGATAGCTTTCCAACAACGCAAAAATTGCCTCAATGGAGTTCGTATGCAAAATTGATGGCTAGTCAAAGTTTTAGTCAAACATATCAAAAGTCAAAGCATGGGTGCCACATGGTAGGTCCAAATGTTTCCACATGGCCTGTTTGTATAGGTCGTACAATTGACAAGATGATTTAGGGCTGACGTTAGCAGGATGACGTGGAAGATTGAGATGTTACCATGTGTCACTCATTTTTGGCATTTTCAGGCACCCATGTGGACCAATAAAAAAGTGTCACATGTCATCTGTAGGATGACGTGGCAGGTATAGTCAATGTCCATACACTAATGTAGAAATGAGTAGGTAGTGACATGACAAAATGTTGATGCAAGCAGATGACTATGAAGGCAAGTTGACTAACCAAAGAGTGCCATGTGGCACTATCTGATTGGCCATAATGGCTAAGGGAGAATAAAATTGGTTCCCTATGGGAATCAAACCTATGACCTCTAGGGGAATATTCCTGAAATATTCCAATGACTTATAAATATGCCTCCGACCTATGTGCCATACAATTGGCTTGTTATATCAAACAAAGGTTATTTTATTTAAGTTTAAACAAATGTGACCGAGAATATAGGGGTCACAGTTAGGCTACCCATGCCTATGTAAACCTAGCTCCAGATAGTGTATAAACCATGGAAATGCATGCCAAAGAGAGGGGATGCATATAAATTTGCGCCTGTTGCAAATTGCGTGCAAGAGTTGTTCTTAGTTTTGATTTGCCTCGTTTTACATGCCATTGAGTTCTTTGAGGGAAGCATAGAGTGTTTATACTCAATTTTCTCAGAATTTTGAGAAGAATTTGATGGTGATGACTATTCTGTGTAAAATGCTATGTATGAAAAGTAATAGTCCAATTTGTCATGTATGAGACACATAGTCTCTTTATGCGTGCAAAAAGGGGTCTTTAAGCACATGTTCAGAACATTGTCGAGTATATGCTAGTTTTTCTCAAAATTTTGTGAGGAATTCAGTAATGACCTTTTTTATGAGATTGAGCAACATAATTGTAGGGTGTCTTAAAAAACTTGGCATTTGTAAGACCATTCATTGTAATCTTGGCATTTGAGCATTAACGAGCGATTTCATTGTTGAAAAGGGACCCAGAGACGTAGCCCAATATGGGCGAACTCTGTTAACAAATTGTTATTGTGCCATTTGAATTGTTGTTGATATTAATTTACTTCATTTCAACATTTTATTTTCGCAAGTTGTTCATCAATGTTATTGAAGTTTATGGATAAGTAATACATTCACATGTTATTTGCAAATAGTCAAAGATGATCTTCAATTTTCAAATCTGGTCAGATGTTTATATATACTTAAGAACTAATTTTGCATCTAAGGATTTTCGGATCAAGTTGGTATCAGAGCGAGGTTGGTATCACTGGAAGGAAACTTGCCTATCACTAGAAGGCAAGTTGGTATCAGATCTAGTTTTGACGTTTATTTGCAAGTGAATGCTTACAAGGTCCAAATCTAAGTGAGTTGAAGGCAAGCTTGCAAGTTATAATATTGAAATTGGTTCAAGGAGCTTCACTCGAAGAGTAGAGATGTCTTCAACAAGAAGGATAGGTCCTTATGACTCTGAATATGATTTCTTCGAGCCATTTAATTTGATAAATGCCATGGTGGAAGAAATATACAAGGGTCGAAAGAAGGCCAAGGGAGAAAATACTTTGGTAAAAAATGAAGCAGTTAAAGAAGAAGGAGAAGGTAAAGAATCTCCAGGGCCTCCTTTGTCCCCATCATCACCATCATCGTCGTTGTCATCATCATCTTTTGATGAAAGTGAACATTGTACTCATAAAAGGGAAAAGATTTTAAGAAGTCTTCTTATTCTCATGGTTTGTCTTTGTTAAAACGTGATGTAAAGTTTGATTTGCCTACTTATGATGGAAAGTTGAATTGAAAGAATTTGGATAATTGGATCAAACGAATTGAAATATATTGCAGGGTACAAAAAATCATACAAGACACTTCAAAGATATAATTGGCTACTCTTCGCCTGAGCGATACAACTTTGATATGGTGGGAGAGTCGGACACAAGCTGATCTTATTCAACATGGTAAGATCATTTCTTCCTAGATTGAATTTACTGTTGCATTAAGAAATCAATTTTATCCATTAGCTTATATGAAAACATCAATGATTTCTTGTAAACATATAAGACAAGGAAAAGGGTAAAATGTTCAAGCTTATACACATGAATTTACGAGGAAGGAATTATCTTTGGGAATTCCATTACATACTCCTAAGACTCTTCTAAAATATATTGGTGGTATGCACTCATATCTTCGACATACTATATTGATGTTTAATCCTATTGATATTGACGAAGTATCAGTACAACATACTCATCTTGAAGCCAACAAAGGAAAATATGTTGAGGATGTGTTAGAGGAGGCACATGAATTCGAGTAGTAGTTGAAGGAAAAAAGGAAGAGGAAGAAGATAACTACAATGGAAAAGGATGAAGACAATAAGCCTACATGTTCTCATTGCGAGAAGAAATGACATGATGAGAAGCATTGTTGGAAGTTGCATCCAGAATTGAAACCAAAGTGGGCTTAGCCTAAGAAGGGTTAAAAGGATACTACGACCATAGTTTAGGATCTTGGATTAGATTATGAGGATGAAACTAAGGTTACAGTTATGGGCATCAAAGGTAAATATTTTGTTGCAAGATTCAGTTCACGTACTTCTTTTGCAAAGGCTAATGTAATAATTGATGGAAGGAAAAGAAAATAATTTTTTCATTTACGAGTTATTTCAAAGCACACTAAGATTGAAACACTTGTTGATAGTGGATCACAAGTGAATCTTATTTTAGAGCAAGTTGTTCAGATTTTGGGATTGGAAACTACACCTCATCCGAGACCGTATCCTTTGGGTTGGATTTGTGATAATGCTCAAGTATAGGTAACTAAGCAATGCAAGTTACAATTTGATATCACATCTAGTTTTATTGATGAAGTAGAGCTAGACGTTGTTCCTCTTGACATTTACGGGTGGTTTTGGGAAATCCATACTTGTATGACATGAAGACCATTTTATACAGGGAACATAACAAGTATCATATTTTAAAAGATGAGATTGAGTTCATTTTGAGAGCTCGTCAAATGGATAATAATTTGACAATTTTCACTACAGGGCACATGCTAGTGAATGCTAGTGTTAGCCCCTCACACTAGGGGTAACGATGGAGATCATGTTTCGAGGCCCACAAGTAGTAGACATGGAGTTTCGAGAGTCATATTGAATAACGTAGCCCCGCTGGGCCCCTCATATTCATTGATGCACCATCATACGTCACCTACAACATAGTAACATCCATCACATCAGCTTGGCCCCAAAGGCCAGTAGGTCTTGCTTCATGAGTTAATAAGTCTGGTATTGTGGCAAGTGCCATCGTAATAATTGAATCATTTGAACATGTTGCAAATAATTCATTCTTGATTACATACCACTTGCTTGGAAATTATACTCTTTTCCTTATTGAACCTTGGTGGGTGTCATTGTGTCTTAGTAAGTTGGTCACTCTTGGGGATGGGGTGCTACTAGGGGTTCCTTGAAGAGTCATCGTCCATTCCCTATCATACTTATCACCTTCAATGCTCCTTCCATTTGGTTTCCTCATATGTTGGGATGTTTGGGTGCACTGACCCAAGAGGGGATTGTACCTCATTTCATGGGAAGAAGGAGTTGAAGGCCCATAAAGAATGTAGCTGGAAAAATATAAAAGACAAAATTATAACCTTCCAGATGCTCGTCCAAAGAGGCCTTTAGAACAATGAAACATTTCTCCTAAAATAATTGAAGACCTGCAAAATCAAAACTCACATATATAAATGTACCACTTGTTGAAGGATCTACACGAGTGTGGTATACCCTTTGCTTTACCCACATGGAACTCTGTGTACCTCTAACTTCAAGTGACGTTTTGGTACTTCTTCAATTTTTATGTTACCTAATTGAAGTACCTGACTGCGTTGGACTTTAATTAATTAATGACAATAAATGGGTTTGGAAAAAGGATGCATTGAAAACGAAGGTGCAATACACCCTCTACAAAATCACCCATAAATGAGACAATATGAACCCTTGTATGTAATGAACCACATGCCCAAAGGTATTACCCACTCCACCTCATACTCATACATGACTTAGATGGGTTTCTCCTAGAAAACACCCTTGACTTGAGGACTGACTGGCCCAATAAGATTCCTTGACACCCCTCCCACACCTAAATTTGACAAATTGTATAATGTCTTTGAGCATTTGTTTAGTTTTAAAAGGGGGGTTCGATGCACATGTTTGGATGGTTTGATTATTAGATGTGGCTTACCTGGCATGATTCTTGTGACTTATGGACCGTTAGAGGGAATACATGTTTGTATTTGCAAGACCTTTCTTGGTGGACATGTATTCATGAGAAGATGACTTGTTCAGACCTTCATGGGGGCTTTGGAGCCCAGGGATGGATGGAGAGACCCCACATTTGGGGAAAAATGGTGATCACTATTGCATAGGAGGTCGTTTCCTTTGGAGGCACTCTGGAAGGCCTCGATGGAGGGATCCCATCTTCTCTCACTTGGACGCTAGACTTTAGAGGCTTGGACGTCACTTACCTAGCTTATGACATCACCATGCAGGAGGATAAGGTTTTATCATATGGGAGGAGGTTATGGCACAATGTTTTGGAACATGTGGCATGGTTACTAGCCTTTGGAGGTCCAACGTTCCACTAAGAAACCTCAATGTTCCACATTGGATGCCCAATATCACCCTAGAAGGGAATGACATCACCCTTTGAGGGTCATTTTGTAAAAAAATGAATTTATTTTTAATTTTAATGAGCAAATTAAGAAGTAGGCTCAAATTTGTAAAAATACACAACTTTTTGTTAATAAGGCTAAATTTTCCCATATAAATATAGCTAGCCTAAATAATTTTCCATCATAACTCGCCTCTCACAAGAGGGAGGACTGAAAATTTTCTCCCTAGAGGCATTATTAGCTGAAATTACTATGGTGCACCACTTGGAGACTTTGTTATGGATGTTTTTTTATTTTTTTTGGTGGAAATTTCTACAACTAGGTGTTTATTGCTTGATTATTCTTGGTTAAGTAAAATCTACAATTTCTCTTCATGCTTGCTCTTGTTGAATGCTTGCTCTTATTGAATGATTTGATAAAAAAAACTCTTACACTCTATTCCTTGAAGCTTTTACTAACAAAATCTAACCCTAGCTTAGCCCATATTACTAATCTACTTGTTGTCGTTGCAAAACATCGCTACAACCACCCTAATTGTTGCTAATTTCCTGCATAACTAAACTAATAACTATCTAACTTACTCAGAAATTTGCCGCAATAAGTGATAAGTAATATGCATGATAAATGTTAAATTTTCATGATCATTTATTGCAATTCTGAGTGATAATTCTTCTGGTTGTTACAAATCTTTATTTGTTATTGTAAAATGTTTAATTTACTGCAATTACATATCAACCAACACATAGTTTACATTGTCTATTGTCTTTGAGGTTTTACTATCATTTTGGTACTTGGAATTACTATATATATATTGTATCGTTCTTGTTTTGGGAATGTACACAAGCTACACTTCTTTGCCTCAATTTCTTAGACCTAGACCTTGTTGACTTAGGTCACCAGTGAGAGGGGGGTATTTCTTAACATAACCTTAGTCTACCTAGCCCTTTAGACCAATGGAGATGTCTCCCTTGGGTTGGACCTTCATCCATCCCTAAAAGYGGGGATTTCTCACTGAGGTGACAATGGTGAGATATCTTGTTGTTATGCCAGTTTCACTTACTTGTATTGGGATTTGGGAGAGGTACAAATTGCGCGATAACATTTTTGGTGTTGTTTCCATGGAGAATTGAGTCAGTTTTCCTCAATGACATATATTTGGTAAGTTTTTCTTGAAGCCATTATTTTACAAGATTAATTGGTGACTCCACTGAGGGTAATTCACTAATTTTCCTTTGGTGATCCTAAAGTGATCATCTGGCAACTCCACTGACCTTTTCCAAGGTGCCACCCTACTCTCAACTTTGTGATATTTTCAAGAAATGGAATCATGGCGCCCTGGGAGAAAGTGTATCCTTCTATTGTTTTTGAAAGTTTTYAGGGATACCCACATTAATTTGACATAAAATGGTTGAACAACTCTCCAAGATTCAAAGGCCTACCCCTTAATCACGTTTTATAGTTCTTGAAGTTTATATGCGAGATAAAAGTTGGAGGGGAGGATGTTTTGTTAAAAATATTTATACTTTCTTTGTCATCATTTGCACAAGAATGGATCAAGAGTTGTTGTGAACCAAAGGGTATATCCTCTTTCATAGATCTCATTGGTAGGTTTCTTGAGTTTTCGAGACCATAGTGCAATACATATGAATATGTCCTACAAAGGGTTCACCACTGAGATTGTAGAAGATCTCAAGGAATGCACCATGGTCGATACCAAGAACCCTGTGACATGAGAGAAGAAGAGAATTATGAAGAAGGTTGCCAACCCATTGGAGAGGAGAAAGAACTATCTCATGATGCTATTCAAGACAATGAAGAATTTATTAAATAACACGAGGATGAAATGATGGTGTCTTCTCCTCCCTTTGATGAAGTCATCCAAGCTTTCATATCTCCTGTACAAGAAGAAGAGAATGTGGTTAGTCATTTTCCTTTTCAGGTTTTTTATGACACTCTGTTCTATAATTCAGAGGGTGAAGAAATAGAGGAACCCTTGGATGCACCACTACCTTCATGTTATAATGAAAGTGTCAAGTTGATTGAGAATATTGATGAGTTTATACATGTTGGGGGACGCAAATGGGATGTTATTTGCTATGATGGAGATCTCGTTTACGACATTGAATATCATTTCCAATTGTTTCCTTCACAACCATCATATGAGATTGCTATTGATTCTGACATTTGGCAACAAGAAGATGACATAATTACAAATGATTTACAAACACCCAAGGATGACTTAATGCAGTGTTCTCATAATGATTTCTGGTCATACCTTGAAGAATTTGATGAATATTATTTTGAGCACTTGGATATATTATATGAAGAAGAGTTTCAACCACCGATGTGCTCAGATTTTGATAAGGGCGAGGACATGGTTTTCCTAGAGCATGATACTTTTGGTGAGTTTTCCCAATCTCCTTCTTTTCCTTTATCTTGCTATGTCACTTAGGACGTAGCTGGGAAACATGTCCCTTGTCCCAGGTGGTTCCCATGGCAAAGCCTTCTCTTGGAATCTAAAGATAGATTAAACTTTTTGAGAAGAAGTCTAGTACCTCGATATTTTGACTTTTCCTTAGAAGTTGTCAGTCATCCTCTAGATTCTTGTTCATCCTATCTCAGATCTCAAGGAGTGATGAGGTTCAAGGTAGTCAATATTCCGGGCCTTCTGGTCAACCTCTTGAGTCTTTTCCCCTTCACGACCCTTTTCAGAGATGGATTGAGCACTCTTCCAGAAATGTGAGTTGG
>ML796131.1:0-23218 GCA_009831015.1 Picea engelmannii | reverse complement strand
GGCTCTCTAATACAATGGGGTGTCCTCCCTGCATCAAAACTGCACCAATCCCTTCGTCGGATGTGTCACACTCTAGTACAAATGGCAGGGTGAAGTATGGTAGTGCCAATACTGGACAAGTTCCCATGACTTCCTTCATGTGATCAAAGGCTTCCTATGATTTATCGGTCCATATGAAGGCCCCATGCTTGGTAAGATTTGTTAGCGGTGCTCCAAGCTGAGAAAAATCCTGGACGAACCGCCTGTAATAGTTGCACATCCGAAGAAGCTCTTGAATTTTGTCACGTTCTTGGGCATCGACTAATCCAGAATGGACTTGATCTTCTCTTGGTGCACATGTACCCCTAGTAGCTCTGTCATACCGAACTCGCACTTGGACTCTTTGGCATATAATGACTGTGCCTCCATGATGCTCAATACCTCATCCAAGTGCCTCTTATGCTCTTGCCATGATCGACTATAGATCAAGATGTCGTCGAAGAAAACCAAGACTGGTTTCCTTAATTGATCCCTGAATATATGGTTCATGCAAGACTGAAATGTAGCGGGTGCATTGGTTAGCCCAAATGGCATAACCAGGAACTCGAAGTGTCCAAAATGACATCGAAATGTTGTCTTCTCTATGTCCTGCTCTCGGATGCTGATCTGATGATATCCAGAGCATAGATCAATTTTTTATAAGAAAACTGCCCCATGCAGTTCATCCATCAACTTGTCAATGCGTGGGATAGGGTATCGGTTATTGATGGTTTTCTTGTTCAAGGCTCGGCAATCAATGCACATCCTCATGGTGCCATCCTTCTTCAAAACTAAGACAATTGAAGAAGCAAATGGGTTATTGCTCGGTCTGATGTGTCCCATCGCCAACAATTCCTTGATTGCCTTCTCTATATCATCCTTGAACCTCCTAGGATGACGATAGGGTGGGGTGATCATAGGTTTGGCCCCCTCCTCCAACTCAATGGTGTGCTCAAACCCCCTGTCAGGTGGTCTCCCTGGTGGAATTGTCTTGAAGACCTGTTGATGTCATCCCAATAAATTATTGATCTTTGTATGGTATTGTTTTCGACCTTCTAAATCCTTCTGAGTAGTGATCAAGAATTATGCGGCATATGCTACCTCCCCATGTCTAAATATCCTCTCCATCCTCTTGGTTGAAACTGTCCTAGGTGCTCTTGTCGACATACCTCTTAGAGCAACCTTCTTCCCATCCTGATCTCTGAATCCCATTTCCAAGGTTTGGTAGTTGGTAGTGATTTTTCCCAAGGTAATCATCCACTGAACTCCTAACACCACATCTGTGTCCGATAGGTCAACCACATAAAATGTGTCTCTCACTATGTAGTTGCCTAACTTCATATCTAAGTTTGGAACTCTGTCTAGACACTCCATTGTGTGGCCATCTGCTACTGCAACATCAAACCCCTCAAACTCCTTTGTCTGAAGTGCCCATCTCAATACTAGTGAAGCGTCGATGAAGTTGTGGGTGGCCCCACCATCTATCAGAGCGATTTCTCATTGCCCCTAAATAATCCCTTTGATACGGAGGGTATCATACCTAGGAACACCAGAAAGGGTCACTATGACACCTCCCTTTGTTGGTTTCCTCTTGTTAGCCTGTTCTGGCGGTTGTGGGACTACTAGAGGATGGGCTCTTGCCGATGTCGGTGGTCTACGGGGAGGCTGCTCTTCTGCTGGTGTTGACACCTCCTCTGAACTAATGGATCCATTGTTCTACTCCTCCTCCTCACTGTCCATGTTGTTTGTTGCTACCTCAATATAATGAATCTCTCCCTTTTCCATGCACCTATGGCATGGGACCCAAGGATCTCTCCAACTGAAGCAAAGTTTTTTCCTCATAAGCTCTCACCTAGTCTCATCATCCAACTTCTCCTTGCCCTTCCATTCTCTCTGGAATGGCTTCCTGTCTCGATCCCTCTGGGGCACAAATGGTTTGGAGAAAGTTTTAGTCTTTGGAACTGAGTCTGATAGATCTCGAGTGCGAAGGATGGCATCTTGCAAAGTGGGAGGCATGTATGCCTTCACCCATCCTCTCAAAGGCTCTGTGATTCCTTCTGTGAATAGCATGACCAGCCTGGGCTCTGATATATCTTTCACTACCATGGCTACCCACTAAAACTCTGTGATGAATGCCTCTGTTGTGCCAGTTTGTCTAAACTGGGCTAGATCCCTGAAGTGTATCTCGGGATCCTTCCTGTCAAACCTGTCCATGAGCCTATCTATAAACTCCCTATAGGAGATGATGCGATTGTGACCCAATGTCACGATTCCATGGTACCACCACTCGTTTAGCTCACCCTCCAAGTTTAAGGTCGCGAAACTGATGGCCTCTATCTCGGTCATCTAGTTGAGCTTGTAATATGTGTCTAGCTTTTGTACCCAAGCTCTAGCGGTGTATTTGGATGATCCGTCAAAAGAAGGGATGGTGAGTTTCCCAACTTTTTGGATGAAATCAAGGTTATGCCCCTGTTGTTGTTGTGGTCCTCCCCTCTACGGCTCTCTGGGGAAGTTCCTGAGTCTGAGTCCACAGTACTCGACTAAGGTCATGTCCTGATGGAAGTCACAACCCAATGCTACGTACTCCCTCCTATACTCTGAAATGTCGTCAGCATGAGTGGGTGGCCTTTGTGGTATCGGTGGCGGTGCTGCTATCGGGGATGCCCTCTGGAAACTAGGAAATAAGGGTCTGGGAATCCTACTCGCAGAGGTGTATGTGCAACAGGGTGACTGGGGTCTACTGCTTGTTCCTGAGTTCCCCTGTGCTGCATGTGGGACTTGTGTATCTAGGGTGCCCACTCTAGCCAATCTATCAACCACTTGTGTCAGGGACTAAGACATGGTCTGTTGACTATCTAACATATCGTTGATAACCTACATGAAAGATGTCTTTGGATCTATGGGGGCCTTGGCATCCTCTCTGCCTCACGCTCAACCTAACGCTCTGCCCTTCTCTCTACTTCTCTGTGTGTCTCTTCCTCTTCCTCTGAGCTAGGAGAAAAAGGGGGGAAATCAGGCCTATGCCTTCTTTACTGATGCCTGTTGTAAGTGGCATATTCGTCACCTACGTGTTCACAACCCTCTAGGTCTTCTGCTGCACTCATTGTCTTTAGTCACAAGCTCGCAAGACTAAATCTCTGATGCCACTGTAATGTTCCTGACTTGGATAGTCTAGGAAACGATGCTAATGCGTGTGTAGGATCAAAGGTTTATAGCATATAAATGATCATACAAATAATAAACGCGACAAAGGACTGCAAAGTTTGTATTGTGATATCTTTGTGGATTACAAAATGGTTGAATGCGGCTGAATAAACTAACAATACTCGACTAGATCAACAGACAAAGGATCTTAGATGGAATACAAATAAGCAACTGTGGTTGAATAAAATAACAACACTCGGCTAGATCAAAGACAAAAGGATCTTGGTCGGAATACAAATAAGCAACTAAAAGTTAATACTCGGAATATGGGAGCACTGCGGAATCAATGAAGAATGATGGAAGACCTGGATGATCTTCCCTGTGACTAGGGTGTGTCTTTCAACACCGAAATCAGCCAACTGATGTCTTCCTCCTGGAATACACTGAACTATCTCTCTTGAGATGCGCCTCTTCTCTTCAATGACAAGTCATAATCTGCATAATGATGAATTAGGTCGTTGACCCTTCCTTTATAGCTTTCCAAAATCCTAAATCATGTTGAAACCCTAATTCGTTGTTGACTTCCAAAACCCTAAATCACTGCTAAAACCCTAATTCACTGTTAACTTCTATTTTTAGCTCATAATGACTTAAAAGCATTTTTAACCCTTTTTAGCTCATAATGACTTAAAAGCATTTTTAACCCTTTTTAGCTCAATGTCACTTTCTGAATATAACACCTGTGACTGGAGTGACCTCTAGTAACCCTGTTTACCCCTCTTTGGCCCTCACTATAGTTTAATGGGGTTGTTTAGACCATTAAGCCTCATCTTTGGATCTCCTATTTGGAAAAGGACATTACATTGTGTTTCACAATAGATCAAAACACATTGAGATAAAATATCATTATATCAAATACATGGTGCAGAGGAAAACAATACACATGCAATACCTTCCTACACATGAGAAGATTGGATATATCTTCACCAAACCGCTTGCCAAGATGAAGTTCAAGTACTTTCATGAGAGACTTGGCTTGGTGGAGAATGCCTCCATAGCTGAGAGGGAGTGTTGATGATTATAGATGTGTGAGAAATCCTCTAGGACATAGACTGAGTGAGTCGGCCTGTGAGGGATCCCATGAGTTGGGTCTATCCATGAGATGGGTGTGTCGTTCCTCTCTGAGACTGAGATGGAACGTTGTGTACCTCTGTGAGGGGAGGAGGCCCATGAGATGGGTGTGTCGTTTGAGATGAAACGATGTGTACCCCTGTGAGGGGTGAAGGTTCCCGTGTGATGGGTCTATTGTTCTCCTCTGTGTAGAGAGTTGAGACGATGTGGTACTCCATATGATTCTTCTGTGAGACTCAATGAGGTAGAGATCTGTTGAGTAGGACGTCCCTATGGTTGAGCATAGGTGGACGTGGTCAAGTGGTTGAGCACTAGTGAGTGTGTGTCAAGATGATTCTCATGTGAGACTCGGTGAGATAGAGATCTGTTGAGTTGGGCATCCCTGTGGCTGAGCACAGGTGGGCGTGCCCCTAGTGGCTGAGCACTAGTGGGTGTGTGAGATCCATTGCTATATTGTCTAAGAGTTAGATTTACCTGTAACCCTAATTGTGATGTAAAGGGTACATTTCGGTCCCACCATAAAGTGAAAGATAATTAATATGGTAGTTATTAATTATATTCTAAGTTATTGAGGTCGGCCATGTTATGCCTATAGACACCAATTTTGGTCTATCCAGTCTAGTATAAATAAAGGTCATTTCCCCATTGAGGAAACACAACAAACATGTGATTTTGGAAATTTCAGCAAGTACAAGTTCTACGGCTGAAGTGTGGGCTTCTCTTGGGCGCTATCCTTCTTGGTTTTTGAGAGCACCCTTTTGTGTGTTAGGTCTATGGTGTGGGAGGTCTTTCTCTTGAGAATATAGCAAAGGATTGGCTGGGTTTTCTTCCCTTGTTGAGAAGGGTTTCCCAAGATATTTCGTGTTTTCTTATGCATGGTATTTCTTCTTGTGATCTTGGTTATTGCAACAATTTTTAATAGTGTAGCTGCATTTGTCTATGGCTCAAGTAAAAGCTAAAAATGAAGTAAACCTCATGCTTGAGCCTAGCATAGTGAAAATTCAACAATTATTATTTATTTATCCTAAACTAATTAGTTAAGTTAAATCAACTTAACTAAGGAAAGTAGTTAAACTACTTCAACTTAATGGAAAAGAATAAAAGCTCAATGAGAAGAAGAGACGAGAGGGGAATAGAAGGAGAAAACATGACTAAGCAGGGTCTTATTGTAGACAGCAAGGTTCAAGACTGAACCACACTTTTCATACGCTTGTTTTAGAGAGTCAAAATGGCTGCAGTTTGTGGCAAGCTGATCTAGATTATTAATTTCAATTTTACTTTTCTATCAGAGTCTTTTTGTATGATGTTCATCGGGGATCTCTAAATCAGACTTTGGTCCATGCCCTCGCAGGAGTTTTGTAAAGAGAAAAACACTTTTGGTATCTCAGAATGAAATAAAGTTATATTGGTATTATGTCTCATACATGTGTATTTGTGACTTGGTTACTTTTTCGCTTTTGATCTCCATGTTTACTTTACCGCAAAATCCGTGTACTTTCCCGTAGCTTGTATAAATTTTATTTTATATTGCAACATATTTAAATTATAAATCAGCGTCAGTCCTTGTAATTAATACTTGTGGATTGAGTGAATATTTTGAAGCTATAAACCCCAGGTGACATTCTTATCTATCTTGTCCTAGCCAGGAAAGATATGAAAATGATTGAGTAAGGTAACCCATACATTTTCCTCAATATTTATTTGGCGACCATACTGGGGACTGACTAAAAACAAAAAACTCATTATCCATATTTCCCTGGTTTCGTGTATTTTAATACTTTGTGTTTTCGTATTTACTGTTTATATGTTTTTTTGTTTATAAGTTTTTTTTTTCCTTTTTCCATGAATCTATCGAATTCTATCTTGCAGGATCATGTATAAATCTAACTTGAGCTCATTGTCAATGGTTAGTTGTCCTCTTTTCGAGGGTAACTTATGGGAATGTTCTCATAACCATATTCATGATTTCGTTAGCTCATGTCAATCTATTGGGGTTTATGATATACATACTTCTGCAGATTTTTTCCACTTTCCCTCCGTGGTATAACAAGAGACTGGTCTATACATATAGTATCTAGTCCACTTTTCACAGGGGAATCAATTTTTGTAAAGTTTCTTATCGACTTTACTCCTCCGCCTATCTTTCATCACTTTGAATTTCTACCTGAAAGCATCCCTGATCCTCCTCGATGTGACTTTTGCTATGTTCCTCGTGAACAATTAACCTGTGAATTGTTCTTAAAGGCTAAAAATGAATATCACGCAAATCCCTCTCTCTTCATGACAAGTCTGTAGGAGGAAAATCATGCATCTCGTAGTGCTATATTCATAGAGGATTGTAAGGATTATTGTCCTAATATGCCTACTAATCCTACTTCTGACAATGATTTATTTGATGCCTTCCCCTTTAATGATGACCTTTTTGAAATATATCCTACTCAAGATCAACTTGTGTCTAACGAAGTACTCTTCATGGATGAATCCTACAGGGAGGATTCTCTTGATTTGAATAGCACCATCCCACATATTTCTCATGACTATTTTGAAGAAGATGAAAGAAGGGATTCAAACGGCCATATAGGTTCATATGTTGGCTCTTCTTCTGAAAATTCTCATAAGAATTATCAATATTTTACATCGCAGAATTCCTTCACAAACCCATTGTTTCAGTTGAAGGAGGTTGAGGAATTCAATGATGATATTCATATCTCCCTTGCATGCATGATTTCTTTTGATGATGAAAAATTTAAAGGAATTCCTATGCATTTGAATCCTTTATTTTCTCCTTCGGTGCATGGTAGTTCTTTTCCTGATCAGGAGATCGTAAATAATGACCTTATAATGCTTAAAGATCCCAGTAACTCCATCTTCTTCATCAAAAATTCTAACCATCATTTTAATGTTATTGATCATGCCCTTGTTTCCAATATCAAGTAGAAATCTCGTCTTGTTGGTTGGTAGGTCCTGCAAGATGGTAATCACTTTTTTTGTATCTTGATGGGCCTATTACCCTTGCTACATGCATTTGTTGGTTGGCAAGGTGATAGACACTCTTTATGCATCATCTTTCAATTCATTAATCATCCATCCAAAATAGATAAGGCATTTCTCTATGCAAAATTTCATCCTATCTAACTCCAAGAATGTTTTTTTGTTCCTTTGTACAGAAATAATAAATTGGGTTTTTAGTTTATTTAGTTTGTCTTTCGCTTTTTCTATTCTATTTAGATTGCATGATATTTTTTCGAAATAAATTTTGGATTAGTTTTTCCATGACAGTGTCATTTTGTAAGTATTTTTGGTCAATAACAATAATGTTTACACAGTTGTCACGATGTCCTCCTTCTAAACAGTGCTGAGAACGCTTTTTTCTTTTAGTACTACTATTAGATAGATGATTTGGTCTTCTTCCCCCACTTTTCTGCTATACCTTTCTTCCCTCCATCCTGAGATTCAAAGAGCATACCAGAAAGTTTCTCCTTGAAAATTGAAGAAACATTGTGATCGAGACTGACCAAATGTTATGCATACAAGGCCAAACCCCCTCATACGTAACACTTTTCATGAGTTATTCCCAAAATCTCGTCTCATTAATTCCCTTAAACCGCCTCACTTCCCCCTATTGCATAGTCATTATAGTCAATGATTCCTTGATCTATGATTTATCGACCTACGAAACTAGAGATTTTGAGTTCTTAATCTGTTGGAACAAATTTCCTTGTGGAGTCGTCAATTTGTTGACTCTTAAAAGCGCAACGTTGGGTACCATGATCGCAAACGATTTCCAAGCCTTATTATTTAATTATATTAATAATGCAATAGTAGATGGGACCCCTTTTGTGAGTTATGGCATTATAGCAGAGAAATGACAATTATATTTTGTTTGACTATGTGTTGATTGTGACACAAATTCTATAGCTTATTCACTTCAAATCGTGGTTAAAATGCTTATGATAAGAAATTATGGGTAAGATAGTTAAAACAGTGAAAAATATGAACTTGATTATCTCTTGCAAAATATGATATGCTGCTTTTATAGGTGAAGGAATAATACTCCAGTTTGAATTTGATTTTACATAGATTATGTGGTGTATGGGTGACCACCCCAGCCTTTGCTACAATTGTGGTGCACATTGTTTTGATGGAAATGTTAGTGGCATCTCTGAGCAAATAAACATTTTTTAATAAAATGGGGGCAAGGGGTGGCGCACTTTGGACTATCGTGCACTTTGCAAATTGTAATATGGCAAGTTTTGATATTTGGTTGTATTAATGGTTTTAAATGTTAATGGCATGATGAGATGGCTAGTGGGATTGGCTCTTACTAAGATATGAATGAAGATCTAAAGGAAGAAGCGACGTGCAGTAAATGCATGCCACTCAAACTCGCCTCGAGTCCGCCACACTAGTCATTCTTGCATTTTTACTCTGTTATCCGTTGTTGCTCCGCCTTGCTCGATCGTGGAGAAAGTATACAACCTTGGTTTTTCTCCTTGCGCAATCTTTTACAGGTATGGGGTTTTCTTACTTTTCATCCATGAAATTTTCTCTTCCCTTAAATCAAATGTTGGCTCTGGTTGTTCGTGGTCTGTGTAATTCTATGGTTGTCATGATGTTTTTTTTGGAACTATGTATTTATGGTTGCATCATTAGTTTCCTATGGTGGTTGTTTTGAGACTGTTGGCATTAAAAAATGGTCACTGTGACTTTGTTGTGTGTAACTATTCGCGGAGATTTGTTGAGTAATAGTTGTGATTGAGCCTGCCTTGCCTATGGTTCTGTATTGTGGGTTTGGCCTTCCTGTTGAAATGGGTTATCTCAACCTTACCTCTGGGCTTCGTGAATACCCCACCTATAGATTTACATTGTCAGTCTCTATGGTTAGTATACCCACGCCATAATTTCAACCTTGTGAATGTTTTAGTGAAATATGACTAAAACCTTTCATGCCTAGTCCTAGAAAGACCCTCAATTGTCAGTCTACTTTCTTATGACCTCATTGTCACTGTTGTGTGGTGAACCTTATACAGATATGAGGACATTACTTACCCATATTTTGATTCAAACATTATTCATGCTATTTTGGTTGGGCACGGGTTTTTATTTTGGTAACTTGTTATGTTGTGTTGAAGGAAGTGTTGGGTTCACTTACTCTTTGGAAGCTACAATTTTTTTATACGAAGCTCATGAAGTCGATAGCAATGTTGTGAATTATTGTTATATTATCAGTGATCAATTATAATAATGAGAAGCATCTGTGGAATAATTTTCCCATGCTATGCAACTCCTAAACCTTATGTTTGAATTGCCCCATTGCCTCTACCTCTTATTGTCATTGACATATCTTGAACCCTACAGTGAAAGTGTTCATTTAGTTTGAGTTGATGAGAGCATTGTTCTTGCTCGATTATTTGGGCATATGTTTAATAGGTTCCTTGCTTAGCAATTGTGGAAATAATTTGTCATCACCTATTCATTGAAAATTACAGTTGGTTGAAGCTTGTGTTTCTGATAACAAATGTTATTTATCTTGGTTAAATCATCATATTTTTATTGTAATAAATTACATGTGTTTGAAATGTTTGATGTTTGAATTGAGTAATACTACCCATAATGAAGTTAAAAGAATTTGTATTGAACGGTGATTTGATTTAATGATGGATATGATTCTTGTTTGGGAGCATTGTGTGTGACCCTGTGGGATTTAAAGGACCATTGTTGGGGTTAATATTGTGAATCATGGCTCAAAGATTATTCATGTAGCGATTATGATGTTGTTCATCATTTCTGTTATATAATGATAATATTGTTACAATGGTTACTGTGGTTAAATAATTCTGGGCATATCAAATAGTTTACCATGTAAAATAATTCGGAGGCTAGAAATCAATTCTATTAAAGAAAACATCAGTTTGGATTATTGTTTTGGAAACATAATACTGTTTAAATTTCGAAATTTTGGGCAGAGATATATTTTGATTGCATCAGAGGTAGCATGTTTTGATTTTTTTCACTTGAACAGTATTTGTCAAATTTCCCTATCATTCTACCATTTTTCACTAATTACACTCCCTCCACGATCCTGATTTCACTTATTTCATCCATGTTCTGTGATATAAATTTTAAAATAAAAGTTTGTGTGGAAGCGAAAGAACGATAACATAGAAAGGGTTGATGATTGATATTCTTGATATGTTTATACACAGTTAATTGTTTGGTTAATTGTTGAATAGTATTCGTATATTAATTTCCTATCATTCTACCATTTTTCGTTAATTACACTCTCTCCATATTTTCCATG
Source organism: Picea engelmannii (assembly GCA_009831015.1). NCBI lineage: Eukaryota > Viridiplantae > Streptophyta > Pinopsida > Pinales > Pinaceae > Picea > Picea engelmannii. The sequence goes on along the minus strand of ML796131.1, from coordinate 12,624 downwards.
AACCTACCATTCCCTGTTCACATGACAATTAATGAATGATGTGTTATGGATGGATTTGCATATATCATGTGTCAATTTTGGAGTTGACTTTTGATTCATGTAAGCAGAGTGTCATGTATGGTTTATTAAAAGATTCATTACTGACAAATTGTTGCTACAGGATGAGATTTTTTAGTAGATGCAACAATGGTCGAAATAACAAAGGCAGGGGAAATTAGAATTGAGGCCATAGGAGGCCTAGATTTTCTATCCATTTTGACGCTAACCTGCAAGAATTGAACCAGTTGTTCCAAGATGGGTTCTTTAATTGGGTTGGCCATGGGATAATGCACCCTTGACCAGAAAGAACCCTTTCTAGCCTCCTCAGAATATTCTTGACATTCGCATTTCTCCACATGTGTCCTTACAGCCCGAAATTCCCACAAATGACGATTGGCAAGAGATTATCCACCAGCCTGTCTCTCACCATCGTGGTTGGCCCACTATGGCATTGCCTTTACCACCACTTGTTAATCCCAATGTTCAAATTGGTCGTGTTGTTTCACCAGTTCAGTATTCACACACCAGTAAGAGATTGAAAACTGATATTCCCCAACCTCTGCAAGAAAAAGGAAAAACAATTACCTCCCCTTCTTCTCCCTCCACTGATTCATCTAAATTTGTGTCTTCCCGCCTTCATTTAAAGGATGATTTCTCCCATGTGATCAGCGAGATACAGCCCCAAGAGTCCAAATAACCACGGGCTACTTCAGAAAAGTTTAAGGGAAAAAACAGTGAAAGAATGAAAATTGTCTCACAAAGTGGAAAATATGGTTTTTAAACTATGTTTTATGCGATTCAGTTGATGAAGATAGTGTTTAATGGTTTTCATCGTATTTTGGACATCAAACCCTATTTTTGATATTTTGTGGATAATGCGGATATAATTATTTTTGGATATGATATAAATTATTGTTGATATTTAAATATCCAGTTTAAAATTTATTCAATGGAGTTACAAGGGTGGCATATGGTCAAAATGGTTATCTTTTCTGTGTTATATTTCATGATTTAAAAAGATGAAATGACGGGAGTTAAAAGGTTCCTCCTATAGAATGTTCTTAGGTGGTTGGTTGCACTATATAAAGGGGTTCATGCAATGTAATGAGATATTGAAGAGACAAGTGAACAGGAGAGGATCTCTTCCATAATAGGATCCATTGTATGGTGTTGGCATACCTCAAGGGTTTTGATATAATAAAGTGGTGGTTTTCTATATTATTCTATATATCTTGTGTGGTGATTGTATTCATATATCTTTGGTACTGTTGTGATATTTTTCATTCAAGTATTTAATACTTCACAATTGGTATCAAAGCACTTTCTTTGGTAGGAATTGTGGGCAATTTTTTTTCTAGTTTTGCAGTTTTTTTTTCGGAGAAGCCAAAGAGGACCGTGATATTCTGGATGATTTATGTGCATTTCTAAGCAAAATTTGTAGAAACTGGTTATATATAAGTTCCTCTCATAAAAACACCCAATTTAAAAAAAAAAAAATCGTTTGAAACAGAGTACAGGAAGTAAAGTTATTGAAGTTTTAAAATATGTTATTTTCAAGGTTTTTTTTGTGGAAGGCCACGTGATTTTTCTGATTTTTGTAGCATATAGGCTGAATTTTCCAAACAAATATCAGATCTGAGTTCCTCTCACAATTGCACCCAATTTCAAAAAAAAATCATCTAAATCGGAGCTCTGGAAGTGAAGATATCGTTGATTTAAAATCAATGATTTTTGGGGGGTTTTGTGACAGCAGCGGGACTACAGAGTTCATAAATTTGCATAGAGTGCTCAGATTGTTACCATATCAGTGTCATTGTATAGATAATTTTAAGATCTTTCTTTTGGTATATTATATGTGGTATTTTTAATGGATATTCGACTTCTCATGGAAATTATACGGAAGATTGAAGCTCTTGAGACATGTGCTCAAAAACTTCAAGCGATCACACTTGCAATGCAAGACAGATACATTATACAGGACATCAGGGATAAATATAATATAAAATCACATGCTTGCCATAATTTTGAGGATTCTTGTTTTGATTGGTATATGGATAGTTGTAATTCTTGGATGAAAACAATTTTCGTCTTCTATTTGATAACTCTACTCTGCCTTCTCTAGAGCACATCCTGGAGAGAAGACAAGAGTTTTTTATGCACACACTTCTTCATTTTTATTATTCTCCAGTAGTAGTGGATGAATATTTTGTCAGTTCTACATATTTTGATCCACTTGACCAATGTTTCTCTTTGGAGCGCATCGTTTTCAGTTGGCTATGGTGTTTCGATATCTTCAACGTGGAATTCACATGAGCACTTGAACATGGGACCCCGGTTTACAGTGGCGGTTGGACTACTTCAGCATGGTGGCTTTCATTCCTACATGGGACTTTGGTTATTTAGTCTAGTTCAGCACTATTTTCCACACTTATTCATGGGACCCTGGTATATAGTTGTACACCAAGCATTGATGACAATGCTTTCATAAGGGGGATGAAATGTTAGGTAGTTAGAGAGATAGTGGGGGGCCCAAAGGGTCCATAGTGGAGGCCATTCAATGTAAGGTGGACTAGGTCCACTATAGTATTAAATAAGACCCATTATCGTAGTTAGTTAGATATAATAAATGTAAGAGGATTTCTGCTTCTAGAAGGTTCCTCCTCTAGAATGTTCGTAGTTGGTTGGTTGCACTATATAAAGGGGTTCATGAAATGTAATGAGATATAGAAGAGAAGTATTGTATTTGGAGTGGTAGCTCAATAGGAGGATGCGCCCTCGAAGAGGCAAGTGAACATGAGAGGATCTCTTCCATAATAGGATCCATTATATGGTGTTTCTCTACCTCAAGGGTTTTGATATAATAAAGTAGCGGTTTTCTGTATTGTTCCATATATCTTGTTTGATGATTGTATTCAGATATCTTTGGTACTATTGTGGTATTTTTCACTTAAAAAGTTGTGATTTTCTACAATAAGTTATTTTTAACCCTAGTTTTTGTTGAAGATTTATCCCAAGAAAGTTGATGGCCCTAATATTGAAGAATTCATAAAATACTTGAAGTCATTTTCAAAAGAGAATTGGAAACAATATGTATGGTGTAATGTAAAAGGTGATGCGGCATTTGGTGGAATTCACATAGCTATAGCCAATTGATGGCACTTTCTGATGAAGCACTTGAAAATTTTCTTTTAGATAAATGGTCTCATGTTGCTAAAGGGATAAACGAGAGTCTATTTTCAGGTGACAAATCTATATTACAGGTTCATGGTTGTATTCATAAAGAAAATGTCATTGTTTCTATTCACCCTAGTTGCCAACAAAATTTTATCAATGTTCAGTTGGTTAATAGATTGCAAATTCCTACAAAGAATATCCAAAGCACACAGGTTGAGGGTGAAAATGTTAAAAATTTTAAAGATTTGAAGCTCAGTATGGATAAATATTTGTTGCATTCATATTTTTATGCTATGGATATGAATGAAGTGGATATTGTTTTGGGATATCCTTTGATAGAATCAGTGGGTACCATTAATATTAATGTGCAAAAGTTTTTGAAGTTGTGGTACAAGAAAAAGAAAATCACATTGCAGGATGTGTCTCTTAATAAGAAAGATGGGCCCATGAAGGCCAACAAAAAAGTTATCATCGAGTCCGAAGTTGAATCGGAGGCAGAGTCTACAGATGGAGATGAAGCAAAACCACAGGAAGGACACAGTCAGGAAGCTTTTTTTTTCACACGAAAAAAATAGCTTCATTGTTATTCTTATTAGAATCAAATGAAACTTTCAGTTTACAATAGTCGTATATTCTATGAATGGAATAGACATTCTCCTTCTACATATTTTTCCTATGTTTTCCTTTAGTCACTTAGAACACTTTATTACCCAATAGATTTTGTTGTTTAGAGACACCTTATAGAATGTGTAGTTCCCCAGATCTAACAATAGTTCCATTGATGAGCTCTTCGAAATATAGCCACCCTAGATTATCACTGAGGGATTTCTTGGATAAGTTGTCCGCAATTTTATTAAACTGTTTGTGGATGTGCATGAAGTTTATGTTTTCAAAACCTTTCTTTAGTGTGATGATCTTCTCCTTCCAATGGCTGAGATAGTTAAGATCTAGAATGGCTTTGTCATTTATCCAGTCAATGGTGACCTTTGAATCACCTGCCACCATTAATTTTTTAAGAGAGAAGTGTGTGGCAAGTAGGAGGATTCCCCATAATCCCATCATCTCTACTTTCATATTGTTTCATGTTCCTCCAGCAAAATGTGCTTGGATAGTGTGTCCAGATGTGATTTTTAAATAAATACCTATGTCGCACTTGTTTTATGTTGTTGCACCATCAAAGAAGCCAATTGGGTTGTCATTGAAGTAGATTGGGTTCAATAATACTTATGATTTGTCTGCTTCCTCTTTATAAGGATGTTCTTAATGGAGATGAGAATTTTCTTGCATATCCCGAGATCATTCTTTGTCGAGTTTTCAAACAGAATTTTATTTTTGTATTTCCAAATCTCCCACATAATCAAAAAAGGAATGTGTCTTAGGTTTGGAAGTTTGAGGAACCAGTATTTTAAATTTTCTTCAATGGTGGCCCTCTTCCAATCACTATCAATCCTCAAAGTAGAGAGGATATTGGCCCAAATAACTTGTGTGATCTGGCATTCCACAAAAAGGTGTGTGACGGATTCTTCTGCTTTTAGGCACAAGGCGCATACTGAAGGGCCAATTCCGCCTCTTTTTTGGCAGTCGATACCTGTGAGTATGTGGTCCTATATGCAAAGCCACATGAAACATATTATTTTGACAGTTATCTTTACCATCCAGATCATTTTATGCCACCACTTTGTTACAGCCAGTTTATTTGTATAAATTATGCATTGATATGCTAAGTTGGTCGTGACCTTATCGGTTGAACAGTTCCAAGACCAAGAGAGTTTGTCTTTTGCATTGCTCAATCGGATGCCACTACATCTGAGATTTTGTGTGAACTCTTCCCATTCCATGCTAAGTCTATTACATAATCCCAATTGTCTAGCGTCCAACCATTGTTGGTGCGCTTCTGTTGAGTTGATCACAGTGGCTTGGGCTAACGAATGAATGGAATGATTGTTTAATTTCTGAAGGAGTGAATTGGAAAGGTGAAAGTAATCCATACATCCAATGAAGGGGTCACGCCCAAGAATAGCATGTTTCCCTATCTCAATTTCCCATGCTAGCCAGCGTTTAATAATCAGCAATGAACGCATCAGATTCTGCCAAATAATAGAAGAATTTTGGGTGGAGTGGGCATCCTTACGCAACCAGGAGATTATATCTAATCCTTTTAGATATTTCCTCAAGAGAATTATGTTCCAAAGATTAATTTCAAAAAGACCTCTCCAGCAGGATTTGGCTGCAAGAGAAAGAGCAAACCATGTTAGGTGTTTAATGCCCCACCCTCCATATTGTTTTGGTTTTGCTAGACATTGTCATTTTGTAAGGTGGAATCCAGTGGCTTTTTTACCCCCTTTTGAGATAAATCTACTTATCATATGTTGAATGCGTTGGAGAACAGAGGTCGGAGATTTCATCAGACTAAGCCAATAAACTGGTATGCTTTGTAAGACTGAAGTTGCCAGGGTGAGTCTGTCGCCCAAGGAGAGCCAGCAATATGTCCAATTCCCAATCTTCTTTTCTATCTTCTTGATAAGACACGTCCAGCTGATGACTCTGTAGTTGTTTGGTTTCAGAGAAAATCCAAGGTACTTCATCCCATGATCAAGGCTTTCAATCTGAATATTGAATTTTGAAAGAAGGAAGCTCCTTAGATTTGGTTTGATTTTATGTGCAATAAAAACAGATTTGTGATGGTTAATAGATAGTCTTGTAGCCTCACAGAATTTGGAAAGGATAGTTTTGAGAGTTTTCCAATAATCAATGTTCCCGGAGCCCAGGATGAGGACATCATCAACGAACAATAAATGGGATATAAAGGTGCTAGTAGCGACTTTGAGTCCTTGAAAGGTTCATGTTTCCACTGCTTGAGTCATCATTCTGTTGAGTGCTTCAATAACAAGTAAGAAAATCAAGGGTGACAAAGGGAAACCCTAACAAAGACCCTGGTGGCAGCGAAAGAAGTCTGTGGGAATTCCATTCACCGGGACTACCGTGTTGATCGATGTAATGCAGCCCATAATCCAAATAATGACATGCTTATCAAGTCCAAACTGGTCAAGCAACAGATGTAGGAATTTCCAATTGACATTGTCATAAGCTCTTTTTAAATCAAGTTTTAGGATGACCGAGTTCAGTTTTTTCAACTTGGTCGTGTGGAGACATTCTTGAGTGATGCCCACAGCATCAAAAATCAGTCTATCCTTCAGGAAGCCAAATTGTTTAGTGGAGATATAGTTGGCTAGTGTATCTTTGATTCAGGAGGCAATGATCTTGGATATGACTTTGTAGGAGAAGTTGCACAAAGAAATGGGTTTGAAGTCGTTAAAATTGACTAGATTATTGACTTTAGGAATTAGAGTGAAGAACGTTGCATTTAGTGCTCCAGGGATAATTCCTGTGAGACGAGATTCTTCCACAGCTTTAAGCAAATCCAAACCCATGATCTCAAAGAAGTGCTGAAAAAGTTCCTAAGTCCATCCATTTGGACTAGGAATTTTGTCTTTGGGCATAATGTCAATGGTGTCTTTTAGCTCAGAGAGTGTGGAAGGCTTACCTATTTTCAAATTGTCAGACTCCTTGAAGAAGAGGCGGATCGTCTGTAGTACATCAAACTGTACATCAATGTTTTCAGACTCAAGGGATTTGTATTGAGTTCTAAAATGATTAACGGCCAGCAAGTGTAACTTAGAATCTGTTGTAATTGTGTTTCCATCAGCATCATTCAGGTCCCATATAGTATTGTGACTGCGTCTCTGAGTTGCAAACTTATGGAAAAAAATGGTATTCTTATCACCTTTTTCTAACCAGGTGGCCCGGCTTCGGAGTCTCCAAGTGGATTCTTCATGAGATAAAATCTCATTCTTTTTTTTTTGTTAATACCTGGAGAGTGTTTAAATCTTATGCATCAAATATATGTGATGGATTGTTGACAAAGAGTGTTGTAATTTGTTCTTCTAAACGCACCAGATCAGCCTTCATTTTCTGTTTTTTTTAAGTTTCCATTTAATAACAGCCTGCTTTAGGTATTTGAGTTTTTCACAGAGCAGGAGGATAGCCAAAGAGTCCGTCCACTCTTTTAAATCCACCCAAGTTGTGTGGACAAGGGAAATAAAATCAGGGTCTTCAATCCATGTATAATTGAACTTGAATGGTGTCGCCGAAGGCCGTGGAGGGCCTTCAAATTGTAGACAAATCGGTTGATGGTAAGAAATCGTTGAAATTTCAACCCATGATTTGAAATGGTGGTGGCCTCCAATCAACTTGGAAGCTAAAAGAAAATAGTCAAGTATTTTGGCTATACCATTGGGCCCAGATCTATCGTTTCTCCAAGTGGGAGGTCAGGAAGCTAAGGAGGTCATTGACTCAATAGAAAAATGTGTTTCAGATTTGAAGAAAAAAGAATACATTCCTACAGTTGTAAATAGGCATCCACATCATATAGAGAAACAACAGTCATGAAGGCAAGGGTATAAGCTTCAACACATTTATGCACCAGCAGGGAACCGGACAGGAAACCGCTCAAGAGGTGCATGGAGGACTATCAACACTACGAGAAGAGATCAGGATACATAAACAATCTTATGGAAACCTCGACATGATGCAAAGCAAGATCAGGGTGGAAAGGCAGTAGATGGACATCATGTTCGACTTCCATTAGGATGGATGGATGGTCGTACTTGGTACAAGTTGGCTACACTGCTTAGCCAGTCATATTGTATGGTTTATTCTCGTGTTTCGAGAACGAAACATGTGAAGGGGGGTGGAATGTAGTATAACTAGGTAGGTAATATGGGGTACCTAGGGAGGTACCCAATGGGAATGTGGTTATGTATTATTAGTGGAATTCATTTAATATGTGAGAATGTGGTCATTCAATTAAGGTGGACTAGGTCCACTATAATAAAGGTCCCCTATGGTAGTTATATGTAATAAATGTGAGAAGTCTCTCTAGAATGTTCCCGGAAGATAGAGATAGTTATATAAAGAAGTGTAAGCAATGTAATAAAACATAGTGAAGAATATTGTCATTGTAACAAACAAGTATTGTTTGAGGAGTGCATTCCTTACATAACGAATAATATATGGTGTTACCCTACCACAAGGGTTTTCTTTATTTCTTATGTTCAGTATTTGGTGAATGGTTTGGTGTTTATTATTGGTTTATTGTTGAAGTATATTTGCAGATCTATTCAAGTACTTAACAAAATCATTCAGAACCCCAACAATGAACAAAAAATCTCTCCTAAGAAGATGTTTGGAAAGGAGACATATAATTTGTTACCTGATCAGAGAAAAATGATTACAACATACAATGTATCCTCCTTTGGCAAAGAGGGAACAACGATATTGAGGATGGACATATTTTTAGTCCAATGTCATGATTAATTACTTTTTAAAATAAGAGGATTGTATGAATCTCTTCATATCAACTCCACACAATCGAAGGTATTATTTCTTCGCGCAAATGAGCATCAACCAGCACAAATTTCTTAAACTCAATCGGTGAATTCAACATGGCACCCCTGCTGGTAACTTCCAGACCTTTCTTGATCATAACAGAGATTTGTGAGATTTTTATCACATACAGAGTATTCATGTAAATACTTGTTTTCCCATTGTTGCAGAATTAGCTTATTTTTATTTTAGTTTTGTTTAAATATCAATGTCTTCCAATAAGATGCTTTGTTGCAATCTGAAATCTTCTCAATTATTGAAAAGTTACCTTTGTTAAGAATAAATTTTTCAGAGTCTGGATATTCACATTATAAATTTTGGTCAAAGTTTTGTCCATTTGTGTTAGCATGGGAGGCCATGGTACTTCTAAAGATGTCTTTATTCATGTTTACTACGTAGTTGCTTGGAATCCTTTATGACATCAAATGCATTAGAGTGGATTCACATAGTCTGTACGATAAAAGAAATCTTGTCAAAACTCTTATAAAAGTGATTTCTTCCATGGATTACAAATTTAATAATAAAAGAAATTCAATCATAAAATTTTCGATTGCCAGATGTTTGAGCGAATTTTCCTACTATAACAGAGCACAAACTAATTCCATAAAAGAAATGTTCCTTGAAATTTGGATTAAATCATTATGACAACTATCCTTTAAAATTATGATTACATCACACTGAAATGTCATTAATAAACTACAAATCTCAATATATTGTCTTCCATAAAAGAAATATTCCTTGAAATTTGGATTAAATCATTGTAACAACCATCCTTTAAAAGTATGATTACATCACACTCAAATGTAATAGACTCTCCTATTGATTACCATTCTTTTGTTATCTTATTTATGAAGTTGTATCTAAATAGATTACATATTTCAAAATCAATATGAAATTTTGTTGTGTTGTTTTATTTATGAATTTGTAAGACATCATATTGCATTGTTTTAATCAATATAAAATTTTAAATATATTTGATTACAAAATAAAAATGTGCCAAAGAGAAAAATGCATTATGCAAATAAATAAAAGTTTGAACTAAATGGATAAGACCTCATTTAATACTTATAGAATTAAAAGAATTTCAATGTAAGTAAAGAGTTGACTAATCCAACTATGTCCACAAGGAAGGACAAGCAAAACAGAAAATCCGGTATCAATGCTTTCTGCACTAATTTAATATTGATACATTTGACATATTAAGCTATATGTCCCATGCATTTACCTCTCATTCCACTGGTGTACAAAATACAAAGAAGGATTTGGGAGCATGCTACTTTGTATTATAGATTAAGGAACAAGAATCACAAAGAAGGATTTGGGAGCCTTCTGCCTTGTATTGTAACCTAGGAATAAAAACCAGCGATGTCTGAAAGATTTCTCAGGAATTCGACCATATCCCTTCAAGAAATATCGATCCTTCTACTGCTAGTGAAACACAAAGATGTCAAAGCCTTGCAAATTCTAAGTTGCAATATCAAATCGTGGGAAGTATGCTATAAATATTTTTGGCGGTTATTCAGCATGTACAAATAAAAATATCGTTGTTTTTAAGGTGAATCAAGGTTGTCATAGAGATTCGCAGTACTAGATATCCAATTCACAAAAGAAGTCGTTAAAGACCTAACATAGAAATTGCAAATTAGCTGGAAGACAATTTATCATTAAAGAACAGTGGGATAACAACTTCCAAGCATAGACATGTGTATATGGATGGATGTAGTTTAAAACGTTATTTGTCTCACATCGCGTTCAGACACAAATATGCTTTTAAAACATCTCTAGAAACTGCTTATCAAAAATTAGATACTTCACGAAGTGATCCTGTTGGACAATATGAAAAAGAAGGATCTTAATAATAATTGAAGAGAAACTTTACTTCACAATGCCAAAGTTTTTCCTTGTTGCATGACAGATTACTCTATTCATTAATAAATTTAAACTCAAAATCGCTTACACGATACATTTTCTATCTCACTGCAACTAATTTTCCAACATTATTTACAATTGTGTGCAATCGTCTCACGGCAGGACAATATTTTGTTAAAATTTTGTAAAATTTGATGAAATTATGAAGATTTTTAGATATGTTATAGGAAAATTTGGAAATAAATTTATTCTATACAAATGGTTAATATTGACCATAATTTCCATTATATGATGAACTGGAGCATGAATGGTTTACAAGGTAGATGCTTTTACAGCCTAATATAAGGCCAAAAGAACAACATACCATGACTGAAGTCTAAATGATTTTCCCTTGGGAAAGTAACAACAAAATCCCCTGTTGCACTAGTCTGATGAGAAGAATCAAAAGGCATGTAAGACAATACTTCACATCCTCTTATAAAATGCAAAAATCATCGCTTATCATCACATTGCTCATTTGCAAAAAAAATAAACCCTAAATCGTCTACTAATTTGCAAACACAAACCCTTACAATAAAATCATTAGGACATTATACTAACGAAAACCATCAAACCATCATGGAAGAGGCGCTCGTACATTGAAAATAAATTCAAGGTTGCAGATCTTTTCCCTTCTTCTTTTTTTCTTCAAGACAGTGAGATATGAAATCATTAGAATTTATCTGAATGTCAATTGTCGAAAGACAGGCGTGGCGTGCCACCCATAGCCCGTGGTTGTTTTTGCACCATGGTCTTCCATCGTCTCTTTCATGGACCTTAAGAAGACCCACTTCATTCTCCACTTTGACATCGTTGTGGGCCTTATTGAAGGAATATTCATTTATACCCACCTGAGTGAACTGCAAAGAATTCCATAAGAAAAGAACAATAATTTAAACAGATTGCAGGAAGAAAAACAACCTACAAAAGAAATATGTTCATATTAAACATTTACGAAACAAAAGAAAGAAAACACAAAATCCTTAAAACGATGTTAGTATCCTTCTAGAGGCTTTCTCTAGCAGTTCAGCCTCACCAATGAAAACTCCTCGAATACATGGAAATAGTTGAGAGCAGAGATTTTGTCATCTCTTTGCAGTATCTACGGAGGAGGATAGTCCCCTCGAAACCCTTCTAGTTGATGCCTTGTTCCCTCCACTACTACGCATTGTTCGCCCGCATTCACATTTTGATCCATGAAGAAGAAGTCGACGAACCCATCACAGGTTTTTCCAACCTGGATCTCTCTCGCGACGCTCTAAATGGTTAATTCCTCTACAAACTTGGATTTCTCCCGTGACGCTCTAAATGGTTAATGCCTCTACAAACATGGATCTCTCCCACAATGCTCTCAATGGTTAATGCATCTGCGAAGAAACCAAGAAAACCTCAAAACTTTGATATTAATCACACATTGTTGTCAAAATCTACTCAACGGTGACAAGAGGAAGGATAAGGGTGGTGTTGCAAAGGCGGTGCAACATGGTAGTGGAGGAAGGTAAGAAGTATTTGTAGAAATCAAAAAATTGTTGGAACTAAAATGACAGGACTTAGACGAACGCAAGTGGATTCATAGTGGAAAGATGTACGTGGTAGTTGTTGATTTTGCGGACATATACATGTGGCATTCGTTGATTTGTTGTGGAAAAACGATGAAAGGCTCTAAGGAAACTCTCCTTAAAAGAACACCTTTGGCGCAATTAAAAAACAAATATATATATATATATATATATAAACTAAAAAAACAAAAAATTAAAAATATATATAAAAACTAGAGGGAAATGAGACAAAAACGAAAAAAAAAGAAAAAAAAAACAAATTTATGATAAAAAAACTTTAAAAAGATTAAAAAACACACAAAAAAAAAATTAAAATAAATATATAAAAACCTAAATATATCGCCCCAGGGTGTGTTCCCGCGGATGCCACGAGACCACGCCCTAGCCCACAGGGTGGCTGGCATCACCCCCGCGACCCTTCATATATATATATATATATATATATATATATATATATATATATATATATATATATATATATATATATATATATATATAT
>ML796130.1:360588-387287 GCA_009831015.1 Picea engelmannii | reverse complement strand
ATGCATTCTCATCAAGGACAATACATATTATATTACATAAATCATCAATCAATCAATCATTTGACATCAATCAATCACTTGACATCAATCAATGACATCAATCAATCAAACCATTGGCATCAATGACAACATGATCCAACAAAACATGCCTTCAAATATAGGGTATCCAAATTGAGCATCAAAAATCCAAAAACAATATTTCCAACAATATTTATATTGGGAATCTATAGTCTCCCCCTATATTTGAAATCAATGACAACAATATTTCCAACAAAATGCACTCTATGCATTGTTACATACAGAAGCACACAGACGATTCCCATCCCTGACTGCATAACTAGAATTGCATGTTTGTTTTGTTAAGGAAATAATAATATGGTGTTGTTAGTTGCAAGTATGATAAAAGGTATTTATAGCAAAGATTTATTTTCATATCAAATATATTTTAAAGTCTTAAATTGGAGTTAAAGACTTCTTTACTTATATAATGAAAAATATTGTCATTATAAAATAAGAATGGTATTGTCTAAGGGATTTATATTTATATCTTTGAGAAAAGATGCAAGAAATTAGTCACAAACTCTGTAATATATTAGTTAACCCTTGAGTTAATCATGAAAAATCCATACTACCTTGACTCGATAGAGTATCCCTATGCCAATCAGAAGGAAAAATAAATTAACATATGTGGACAATGTGGTCAGAGAGGAAGTATGTAGGCCTACAAGGATATCAAGGGAAAAGAGGTAAGAAATTAGTGAGATCATAATAGTTAGATAAAACATTTGTGATGTATTTGTCATTCCAGCCTTATAGTTGATGAAATGTCGTTCATTGGAAACAAGTTGAACTCTTGAATTATATAAAATGAAATTTGGGCTTTAGATCTAAAATGGTTGATTGATGGTGTGCATATCATTCATATTTGGAGGTTCATCGAAATATTAAAAAGAGAATCATTTCCTTAATCCAACATAAATACATACAGGAATTGCTAAAGAGGTTTGCCATGAATGAGTGTAGAGTTATCTCGACACCTATGGAAGAGGGGGTGGTATTAAAGGATTTATAAGAAATATAGAAAAGGGAACGTGAAGGTGTATAAAACTCTTGAAAATAAATTCTTCTCAAGTTAGTCCCAAACATATTTTTGACAATTTGAGTTGATTAACTAACATATTTTTTTTAATTTTAGTTGATTAACTAACATATTTTTGACAATTTTAGTTGATTGACTAACATATTTTTGACAAATTTGAAAATGGTTTAATTCATTCATTATCAAAGTTAGAAAACATACCATCCACTAATTTTCTGAAACTTAGTAGAGATTTTAATTAATATTCAAAAATTTATTTCTTGAAAGAAAACTACTTGCAACTTAAGCTTATGCCTTAAGGATTGATCTAGCCACCATATATAGTTATATGTAGCTTCTAAATGCATGACTACAAGCATGATTGCATTTGTCTATGAGCATTTCTACTGTGAAGTACACCTTCATTGTGCAAGTCAAACAATTTTACATCTATTGATTGTTCTAGACCTCTATCACTTGGATTTTCTTTGCAATGAGACAATTCTTTTTGCAAAAGGAAGATCTCCTTCAAATTTTTTATCTGAAGGAATATAAAAGTTAAAATAGAATTAGTGCAAAGAGAAATTCCCTTCAAAGATAAATTTCCTTCATGAGAATAGTAGGTGCCCAAAGTTCAATAAAAGAAAATAGGGAATATGCACAAATTGTACAATCATCGAAATAAGTACTTCAAGTGTTATACAACATTATATTTCACCATCTTAATAGTGATTGTATTTTACAGAGGCCATGAGTCATAGGTCACTCATTTTTTAGTGATTCTTTTGAAACTGAACATAAGAGGTCATAGTTTGAGTTAAAATATGAATAATAAATAGTATATACAAGTTTGATCAATTCTTTTCAATGAGACCAAGAGAGAACCAGAGTTGAAAAGGAATTCTCTTGAAGAGGATGGCCTATTGAGATTCCATAAATAGATTTGCATACCCCAAGAAGAAGATGTTCATAATTTGATATTTAATGAAGTTCATCACTCCTTCCATCTAGTAGCTTAGATGGCCACTAGATGGAACTTTAGATTTTGAATATGATCATGATTTCCAACTTAGTGTTTTAGTGAGTGGTTACATTATGTGGTTTCACATTCTATCCTCTATCATTACATGACATGTCAATACTGATTGGATCTTGTAGTGGCTCAACTCCTAAAGATACTTCATATTGTAGCTCTCTGAATGACTGCATTTTAAAATTGCAAAATCATATTCTAAAATAGATTCCATAAATAGATTTTCATACCTCGAGAAGAATATGTTCATAGTTTGATTTTTAATGAAGCCCATCACTCCTTGCAAGTAACTCGTATGGGATTTGTATCAATGAGTCTTATAAATGAAGTGTTTCAATAATACTTAGAGAATTTCATTCAAGTGTGTCTTGTTGATACATTGTTATATTCCATAACTCTCTAGGAACATGAGAACATTTTAGATTGGTTTTGCAATATTTGTGGGAGCACGGCCTCTACACCAGGTTGTCAAAATGTTCATTTTTTTTCCAAAAAAGAGAATTATATCTTGGACATGTCATCTTTGGAGATGACATTGGAATGAATGTAAAAAAAAATTAAGCCCGTCGTGGAATGGTCAACCCCAAAGAATGCACATGAATTGCATAATATTATGGGATTGGTGGGATATCACTAAAAGTTTGTTGATAGTTTTCTAAAGATTGTTAACCCCATCACTTTCTTGTAGAAAAAAATGTAATAACTTCATGTGGTCAAATAAATGTATGAAATCTTTTGCTAAGATAAAGAAATTGTTGTCTATTACATCAGTTATGAAAGTCCTTAATATGGATTAAGATTTTGTGATGCCTCCATAGATGGGTTAGGTGGTGGGTTGATGTAGGACGGGTGAGTGATTTCATACTCATATAGAAAGAAAAACACATTGAACTGGATTATGTGATTCATGATTTTGTGTTAGTAGTGGTTGTTCAAGACTTGAAGCTATGGGGGTATTGTCTACTTGGCCACAAATTGGAACATAAGATAGATCACCAAAGTCTATAATACATATCCACACATAAATTATTAAATGCTAGACAACATCGATGGTCCAAGTTTCTAAGTGAATATACTTTTTAAATATCATACATCAAAGGTATGGTAAACCAAGTGGCATATGACATGAGTCACAGATCACTCATTTTTTTAGTGATTCTTTTGAAGGTGAACTTAAGAGATCATAGTTTGAGTTAGCATATGAATAATAGATGGTATATACAAGTTGATTGACTCTTTTGAGTGATACCAAGAGAAACCAAATTTGAAAGGGAATTATCTTGAAGAGGATGATCAATTGAGGCTCCATAAATAGATTTGCATGCCTCAAGAAGAAGATGTTCATAGTTTGATCTTTAACAAAGCTCATCAATCCTTCCATCTAGTAGTTTAGATGGCTAGTAGATGGAACTTTATATCTTGAATATGGTCCTCATTTCCAAATTAGAATTTTAATGAGTGGTTGCATTGTGTGGTTTTGCAGTCTGTCCTATGTTATTTGAAGATATGTCATCGGTGATTGAAGCTTGTAGTGGCTTGAATCCTAAAAATACTTCACATTGTAGCTCTATCAATGACTACACTTTAACATTGCAAAAGTAGATGCTAAAATAGATTTGCATTCCTTGAGAAGAATATGTTCATAGTTTGATCTTTAATGAAGCTCATCACTCCTTGCATGCAACCCATATGAAAATTGTATCCATGAGCCTTATAAATGGAGTGTTTCATTAATACTTGGAGAATTTCATTCAAGTGTTTCTTGATGATATATTGATGTATTGAAAAACACTCTAGGAACATGAGAACATTTTAGATTGGTTTTGCAGTGTTTGTGGGAGCACGGGCTCTACACCAGGTTGTCAAAATGTTCATTTTTTTCCAAAAAGAGAATTATATCTTGGACACATCATCTTTGGAGATGACATTGTCATGAATCTTGAAAAGAATTAAGGCCATCATCGAATAGTCAACCCCAAAGAATGCACAGGAATTGTAGAATTTTATGGGATTGGTGGGATATCACTAAAAGTTTGTTGAAGGATTTTCTAAGATTGTTAACACCATCACTTCCTTATAAAAGAAATGCAATAAGTTCATGTGGTCAAATAAATGTATGGAATATTTTTCTGAGATAAAGCAATTTTTGTCTTTTACTTCGGTTATGAACGTCCCCAACATGGATTAAGATTTTTTGGTTTGTATTGATGCCTCCCTAGATGGGTTAGGTGGTGGGTTGATGTAGGATGGGTGAGTGATTTTATATTCATATAGAAATCTCAAACCCCATGAACATAATTATGTGAATCATGATTTGGTGCTAGTAGTTGTTGTTCAAGCCTTGAAGTTATGGAGGCGCTATGTGGTTGACCACAAATTGGAACATAAGATATATCACTAAAGTCTATGATACATATTCACACATAATTTATTAAATGCTAGACAATAAGATGGTATGAATTCTTAAGTGAATATAATTTTGAAATCTCATACATCAAAGGTATGGCAAACCAAGTGGCATATGCCATAAGTCACAGGTCACTCATTGTTTTAGTGATTCTTTTGAAGGTGAACTTAAGAGATCGTAGTTTGAGTTAGCATATGAATAATAGATGGTATATACAACTTTTATCGGCTCTTTTTAGTGAGACCAAGAGAGAAACAAAGTTGAAAGGTCATTCTCTTGAAGAGGATGGCCTATTGAGATTCCATAAATAGATTTGCATACCTCAATAAGAAGATTTTCATAGTTTGAAATTTAAAGAAGCTCATCACTCCTTCCATATAGTAGCTTAGATGGCCACTATATGGAACTTTATATTTTGAATATGGTCCTCGTTTCGAAATTATTGTGTTAATAAGTAGTTGCATTATGTGGGTTTTGCAGTGTGTCATTTTTCATTTGAAGATATGTCATCATTTATTGAAGCTTGTAGTGGCTTGGCTCCTAAAAATACTTCATGGTGTAGCTCTCTGAATGACTATATTTTAATATTGAAAAAACAGATGCTAAAATATATTCCATAAATATATTTTTGTACCTTAAGAAGAAGATGTTCATAGTTTGATCTTTAATGAAGCTCATCACATCTTCCATGCAACTCATATGGGAGTTGTATCCATGAGTCTTATAAATGGATTGTTTCATTAATACTTGGATAACATCATTTATTGAAGCTTGTAGTGGGTCGGATCCTAAAAATACTTCATGGTGTAGCTCTTTGAATGACTATTTTTTTAAATTGCAAAAATAGATGCTAAAATAGATTCCATAAATAGATTTGCATACCTCAATAAGAAGATGTTCATAGATTGATCTTTAATGAAGTTCATCACTTCTTTCATGCAACTCATATGGGATTTGTATCCATGAGTCTTATAAATAGATTGTTTCATTATTACTTGGATAATTTCATTTGTTTGTTTCTTGATGATATATTGATATATTCCAAAACTCTCTAGGAACATGAGAACATTTTAGATTGGTTTTGTAGTGTTACTACAAGCACAGACTCTACACCATATTGTCCAAATGTTCATTTTTTCAAAAAGATAATTATATCTTGTACACATCATATTTGAATATGACATTGTTGTGAATCTTGAAAAAAATTAAGGTCGTCATGGAATGGTCAACCCCTAAAAATGCACATGAATTACAAAATTCTATGGGATTGTTGGGATGTCATTAAGAGTTTGTTGAAGGTTTTTCTAAGATTGTTAACCCCAAAAATTCCTTGCAAAAGAAAGGAAATAAGTTAATGTGGTCAAATAAATATATGGAATATTTTTCTAAGATAAAGCAATTGTTGTTTTTACATTGGTTATGAAAGTCCCCAACATGGATTAAGATTTTTAGGTTTATATTGATGCCTCCATAGATGGGTTGGGTGGTGGGTTTTTACAAATAAATTATCTTATGGTTGTGGGTTAAATCCAAAACAGAGCAAGGACCTTTAAAGTGTGAACTCAATCCCATAATTGCAATCAAGAGATCTTGTAACTAACTATTAGTCGAAAAGAGAGAGGCATACTAGGTTCCCGATAATTTATGATGATCCCATTTTTGAAACCTTTCACTTCCGCGCTCCTTCCAAATAGTCCCTTTGATCACCTGAAAACAATCAAGTTGACAACTACAAAGGAGTATTTATATGATAACTAACTCTCATAAAAATGATTGAAAGTAAAAAAATTAGTGTTCTAAGAATTTGAATGCTTAAACATAATCATCATACGTTAAAACAAAAATAATTGATGGGAACCTGAATTCAGGTCCCTCCACCCAGACCACTGACCATAGATAGTACCTCCAACTCCAATGCTCATCCAAGTCCAAAGAAGATGAATGGATTCTTCTTGACAAGGTGTGTGGAACAAGGAAGGCTAGAAACAGGAGTTTTCGGGTCTAAGGGAATAAATCAACAACAAGGGAAAAGGGGATTATAGATGGGGAAAGAAAATGCCATCATTATGATGCTTCAAGTATGATTTTCCTCTCCTCTAGTGTTAGGCTCATTTTATACCCTCTCCAAGTGGTTGGACTGGTTACAAAGAGTTGCATATGGGAAATAAGGGGTCAGGAACTAGGGGGACTCGTAAATCCCACCCAAAAATATGCAAAATGTTAATTTGTTTAGCCAAATTAAGGTGTATGCACCCTACAAAGGAGAAACATGTGTATGTGCATGCCTTTCATAGTTGGTAGGGTGTGTATATGTCTAAAAATTATGGTTTTTTTTTAATCCAGAGGAGGAAAAAGGGGATTAAGGTATGCAAGTGGGAAAGGGAAAGGACAACATGTCATCAATGCATATGTGGTGGAAATTGATGCTATAACAGATGCCCCCTAATGTGTGAGGTAATAAAAGCAATTGATGACCGAAATACATCATAAATCCAGGAGGTGAGGATGTAGTGGGCCTAGGTGAAGTTCACCAAAATCTGGTCCAAGAATAGAACCTACAAAATAAAACAAGTAAGAGCACTATATTCCCAAGGCGGGTATGCCCATGCTCAGGAGTGAGAAAAGCATGGTTGTCAAATCAAGTACAAAGAAGATCCATGAAATATGTATATACAGAAGCAATGATCATGACATGAAATATGTATATACAGAAGCAATGATCATGACATGAAAATGAATACACACTGGATCCATGTCAAAATATATCATAATGAAAGAGATACATAGTGGATCTATGTCTCAGAATCAAAGGAGGATATCTAGAAACAAGATATAAACCAACTAATCCCCCACAAGTACCAATTTCATAGAGAGGAAGTGGTATTATCCAATGCAACTCGAGCAACAACGTAAAAGAGGTGATGTTATTATAGACGTGAGGTCTTCAAATAAAATTATCGATGGTACGAGTCTACACTATGTCAATAGATGTGTTGAATTCGAACATTGTGAGACATCATTTGATTACCGATCATTGATGTATATAGTTAACAAACATGAGATGACCCACCGATAATAAGAATGGGCATTAAGGTACCTAGTACATTCTAGCAAGTGTGAATAAATGAGTTGACAATGATATCGATCAGGGGATATTGATGTATTCCCACTATCAATAGCGAGGGAACTTGTCATTGATGATTTCAAGCTCCAAGGTGCTAATGAATACTCTAGATCCTTATCTCATAGTAAGATGAGCCAAATTTGATAGGAAGAGATCCACTGGAAGGAGGGAATTAGGGAATCTCCCATCATCCAACATGAGGAACAACAAAAGGCCAGATATTTGGAAGAACTCGGACGAAGGATTGAAAGGAACCACCACTAAGTACATCTCTCGTGTGAACCAAATGGAATAGTGCACTGTAACATACCCATCCACCAAGTTGAGTCATGTCGCTATGAAAACGAATTAGCTTTCTAAATACGAAATAAAAATGCTCAATATGTATAAAAGAAAACCAATAGGTAGCAAACCCATAAATATTACAACAAACAACATGTGAATTTACCCATTCATCTAAAAACACATATAAAAACGTTAATGCATCCAGTAAGCACACAAAAAACACACAACATTCAAATATTTTTTACACCGTGGAATAATCATAATAAAAAAACATAACACTTATATTTTTATATAATGTAACCAATTAGTTGCTTATGAAGGATGAACATCCCAACCATAGGTGTCACTATTCATTTTCTCTCAACAACAGTCCACCCTCGAGGTGAGGCTATGAGTCCATAAGGAGATGTGTTCCTCCTGGTTGTACACTCTACACACACAACAACCCCAAACCCAGGTTCAAAACTCCAACAACAATTCCAATCCACCAACTCTCTTCCCCACAACTTACACAACCCAAGGATTGTACCCCCTTCACTACTCTTAGTCCATCGAGTTGTACCATTCATTTATCAGGGCTTCATGTGCATTACGTTGGCTGGGAAACTCTTAGTGGGGACTTCCATGGAATCTCAGCTACTCTAGGAGTGCTCACAACAGTCGTCACCAGGCTCTTGAGCCATTTCCTCAACAAGAAACGCACTACAGGATTACAACCTATTTTACAGGAAAATTGCCCTCATTTATAGCATAACACATAGCCAAAACATGGCTGCCTTAAAGCATACCATGGTTGGTGCTCTCCCTAGCACTTAGCTCTCCTCAAGCTACCCAAAATATGCATGTAAAATTGTCTACTTTTTTCATACGAATTTCCTTATTTTTCCCTTGCTTGCTTGACTCACACTCTTCCCAAGGATGATTATACTTTAGTCCTATGATACCAATAACTACATGGGATGTGACTCCTCAAACCCACCCTCTTACATGAGTTTAATGATTGGATTTGGGAACACTCAACAACAAATAAAAGGTTATACACAATTATAATAATTTTAGGAATGTCGGTTGGATTAATACCCATGACTAAATGCCCCCTTGGACTCTTGTTGAATCATATCCCCCCCCATCATTTTCATCCCTCTCATATTGCAACTAGTGATTACCACTTTTATTAATCTTTTCAATGTTCATAATATAAATTTTGGCCCTCGTCCATGTTAATCAATGTGGGCTCTTTTCTCCAAACATATTGGCTCACCTCCCTAAATGACATTTATACAATTATATTATAATTTGAGGGGATTAAAATTGGGGATGTTACATTCCCCTACCCCTTATTTTTTCACTATCCTCAGTGCACAACACCATATGGTGAACATACAATTACAATACTAGGCTCCCCGGCCTTAAATCAACATATAGGCTCTCAAACCTCATATCACACTGACATTCCAGCCTAAATATAAATACATAGGCACTTCAGCCCCAAAACTACAAATACATAGGCACTCTAGCCTCAAAATATAGATACATAAGCACTCCATCCCCATAACATAGATACATAGGCACTCTGGCCCCAAAACAAAGATACATAACCCACTAGCATTCTCCTACAACTATCATGATTTCCACAAACTCTCATCCTCTTGACCTGCCCAACCCAAGGAATGTACCCCCTTCACTGCTCTCAATCTATCAAGATGTACCATTTGTTTATCAAGATTGACCCAAAGAATTTTCCCCCTTCACTATCCTTATTCCATCAGGTTACACCATTTGTTTATCAGGGTCTCTCTGGCACAAGTAACTAGAAATCTCACTACTAGGATATCAAGGGGCTCACTGCTAAGAAGAACTACCAGGAAAATAACCAACAACAACCTTGCTAGCATAATGCAACTCACACATGATTTCACTCTTAAGGCCTAACAACCTAGTTCTTCGACAGTGTAACTCCCACGCAAGAGTTCACTCTTTAGAACTGACAACCTGTTGGCAGCCAATTCACGTTTTTTTCATTGTCTTATAAGCTGCCTACACCAATGTTTTGCAAACATCAATTTTCGTCGCATTTTTTAAAATAAACGACACTTTTATTTTTGCGACATTTTCACATTACCTTTGTTTTTGTTTTCATGACTGTAAGCGTGAAAACTTGGTCTTTCGTAGTCACATTAAAATCATTATTTGAACTGTCATTGTCCTTTTGTTGACATGCCCATTGCGCTTACATTTCACTATGCAGCTGACAAAAATTTCGACTTGTACTCATTGGACATTCTTGGATTGATTGCGTGACTTGGTTTCATTGAGGTTGTGATGCATTAGTGTTGGATTTATATGTTCTGTTATTTGATCTACTTGACCATTGGTTTCATGAAAATACATAGGTGTTACGGTTAAATCTTTCATATATATCTTTTAATATGATACCTATGTTCGTGTTTTCATAACTATTGGCATGTTGATTATATGAAGACCCATTGCCACATTGGTTAAACTCTCGATATGAGCTATTACAATACATTGGCGCATGGTTAAACATTTGGTTTTGGTTTCAATTTGTATATTGATGGTTTAAAACTATGGCATAACATTGATTGCGCACGTTGGTTTATACACTTACCATTTGATTTCATTGGTCGGGCAAGTAATATAATTGTTCAACTATATTATAATGGGTAGAACAGCTATAAGTCGGCGGTTGTACCTTAGCAATGACTATTATGCATGGCCAGTGAATAACTCCACCACCTTCGCACGCTACCATTAATGCTTATCCCTTATCCCCGTTCCCCTCTGTTAGCTCGGGTAACCCTTCGTGCTCTCTGCTCCTGTGTGTGTTATGATCCAAACCCTGGACTTACCGTGTGCTCGGCTCCATGGCACCAGTCGTGCAAATTGAGCCAAACAGCAGCCAAGCCTTGCTACTCTTTGACAATGCCCGGAAAGACTTGGAGGATAACGGTTGGCTCACCTTCGTGCAGAGATTTGAGGGTTTTAACTTATTTGTTGCGCAGCAATTCGCCTTGACTTTTGATGGCTGTAGAGCCAAGGTGGGTGACCTTCAGTTGGAAATCAATGAGGAATTTATCAGTTCTGCTACAGGGTTACCATCCTCGGGCCAGCGTTGGTTCAAAAATTCAAAAGTGGAAGAGGTGCCATGGCCACTATTGTTCCTCTCGCGCAAAGTCACATCTTGTGACAGAGGTATGCCCATCACTGCGCTTAAACCGCGATGGCATGATATTTTGATGGTGGTCAAACAATTCATGACCTGTGAAGGTCGATATGGACTCGTTTTTCTCTACCACCCGCGTTTGTTAATGAATTTTATGGGATACCCGTTGAATATGCCCTTTTACCTCCAACGTAGCCTATATAAAATGTCAAAAAGGTTTAAAAGGGAGAAGGTTGACAGTAGCTTGTTTCACCATGGACTTATTAAACTTATCATTATTTATCACTTAAGCCTCCATGGTGATAGTTGGCGAGCTTTTATCACTCGTAATGGTTTTGATGACACAGACCCTATCCAGGTTGACAAGCCTATGGTGAATGAAACCAAGGCCGAGCCACCCGTGCCCTTCCATATCCTACTGCCCTCTCCTAAGCCTTCGGTCGACCCTGATATTAACTTACCAGACGTTATAACTGAGAAGGTCGAGGCTATAAAGAGGCCTGTGAGCAAAAAGGCTAAGGAAAACCCTACTGCTATTGCCAAGGGTAAAAAGAACGCTCGGCTTATTTCAAGAATGGCTAGGAATAAACCTAAATCCACCATTGAGCAGAAGCCCATTGTCCTTAGTGAGGATTCAGACTCTGACATAGAACGTTTCCTAGCCAGTGAGTACCCTTACTCACAGGGTCTGTCCTCCGAGCCACCTTATGATTTTGTGTCGAATCTACCCCCTTACCTAAAGAATAACCCCAGTTACCCAGGGATCAAACGGCCTAACGAAACCCTCGGCAATGTAACTAAACCCTTACCTGCTCTTTCGAAACCTGGAAAGTCGTCCTGTGACCAATGTGATTTATGGTTGTAACGGTACTATATAGATGTTCCTGTGCTTCAATCGAAAATCCAATCTCTGGAAAGCCAAGTTGCAGTATTGACCAGCCAAAGAGACAAACTTCAAGCAACTGATAGGAAGCAAAGGACCACTGGTTCCATCATATTTAAACACGTTGAATTGGCTACAGTCGTTGTCAACTCCAAAATATGATGATCAAGCCGTTTGCTCGTCATACAGGTATGAATGTTGATATCATTTTCGTTTGGTGAATTTTTTGGATTAATATAATGATTTGA
This sequence comes from Picea engelmannii, assembly GCA_009831015.1. Classification (NCBI taxonomy): domain Eukaryota; kingdom Viridiplantae; phylum Streptophyta; class Pinopsida; order Pinales; family Pinaceae; genus Picea; species Picea engelmannii. Next base: position 375,045 of record ML796130.1, on the reverse strand, counting down.
ATTTGTTTTCGAATAGCTCTGTTTATATTTCGAAATGGCTTTGTCATAATGTGTTCATCCTGTATATTGTTTTTGCTTTGCTAAAAATAAATAAAATTTCGATTTGGTTACATGATTTGCTCATACCCAATTTAGTCACTGATAGATTTTTATCGGATTTGATTGGTTTTCGATTGGATTTGATTTGCTCGATTGAGTTAATGAAATTGATGGTTTGTTGTCAAGTGAATTTGTTTGTATCCAATTTGAACAGGAAGTTTTTCATACCAGATTTAGAATGCGATCATGTTTTGATTTGATTTAGTTATGGTTAATTTCTATGCTGTAATTATCGAACGATTTCATAAGTTTGGTTGTAACGATCTTTTTATATGTTGTGTCTAAATCGAGAATACAACTCTAATTGTTTCCAATTCGAAAAGAATGACTCTGTTTTTATGGAAACAATACTCTCATTTAAGTCTGTGCAAATGATATTCATGCTCGAATCATGGAACGGTTTGATCCACGACGACCATGTAAAACCCCAACTGTTTGATTCACTTGATTGGATCGTTGTATTTTCAGATAGTTTGATCGATTTTATGAATTGTATCCATATCAAAAATAGATTTGATTACAGTTCTGTTCTCAGACGAGTTTGTTAACTCAGTTTGACTTATGTCATTCTGTTAAATTCGTATGAGGAAATTCGAGTAATAGTTGTTTCTAAATGCACTCAAGAAAATATGTCGTGGATGATCTTGTCTGCCCCGATTTGCTAAAAACAAACGATCATATAATTCTTATGAACCCTATTACCAACTGAGTGATTTCATTACGATTTTTTTTGTGGAAAGTTACGCACCAGTTTTGGTTTAATTCGCTCATGGCATAAATTGTTTGATTACAATTATGATCTCGTTTAGATTCGGTCGTGTCTCCTGTTTATGAGGCAGCATAGCAATTGCTTGCGATTTGTTTTGATTATATCGATTTCAAATTAATATGAAATGATTTCACAACTGTTTGATTATGATTCTGTTCACCCGACTTTGTGGTAACAAACAAAACAGAGTACACGTATCTCTGTAGTCATTTAATTGATCTTGATCATGTTTGATTGCGAATTCCATAACAATTTTAGTTTGAATGATTCGTTTGTCAAGTAGCTATTGGATGTTAATTGAATTTAATTCTTTAAAATATTTTGAATGGATTTAAATGTTGATTATGTGTCTTATTTAGACCAGCTACAGAATCGCAAGATTCTGTAGCTAGTCTATAGAATTAAATTTGTTATCATTTTATTAATAAAATATCTTTCTAACTTGTCCATTTTTTACTCTTTTCAGGTAAATTCGAATTGCATGGGACATGTTGGACAGTCTAGGAGATATTTGTGTGTTTTAGTTTTATTTTAGGTTCCTAGTTTAGCCAAACTTGGGATATCTTCCCAGATTTTATGTAAACAGTTTGATAACTTCTACAGGGAGGTTTTACCTTGTAGAAGCTCTTTAAATACTTATTATTTTTTGTAATAAGGATCATCCTCACTTGTGGGAGAACCAAGCTATGGATTTCTAATACAAACTAAGACAGGAGTTGATGTTTTGCTACAGTTTTCGCTTTCATAATATCAATCTTTTGTTTCAAGTTTATGTTTATCAATTTGCAGTTGATTATAGACTACTTTAGCTATCATAGTCTATTGCAGAATGATATGATTTAATTAATATGCTATCCATATCTGATTTCTTTCATTACTTTAAAAAAATACAGCAATTATTTGATTCAGTTAATGAATGACAGATTTCTCTTCTTCATCAATTGAATTATTTTGTATAAGTCTTTGCATACTGGTTTACCTAATTGTTAAGATTTATAAATCATAAGATTGTTGTAGATTTTTATGTCTTGTTTGTCCTGTAATCATACTTAAAGAGCACTGCAACTATCGTTTATGAGAAGCTCCTGGATAATTCAGTGTGGGTTTCCTCCCTCCGATCGGCTAAGATAGTCATCATACACAGGACAAATATGGAGCGTTTCTCCAGGTCAGTTTGTCATTTATTTTTGTCAATTTGTTTAGTGTATTTATTAGTAGTTTAGTTAAATATATGCTTAGTTAGATTTGTAGTTAGAATTAGTATTTTAGTTGTTTAGTTTAGTTAGTTTTTTGTTTTATTTATTGTTCATAAAAATATAAAATCAACAAAAAATATCTCTCTCTGTCTTAGGGCAGAATGCAAATGAGTTTTTCAAGTTTTATTTAAATCTGTGAATTGTAGATATTGTACATTTTGTAAATGAGATTTATTTATGTTAGTAGTTAATTAGTTAAGAGTTAGTATAGTATTAGTTAGTAGATTGTATATATATAGAATAGTTAGATTAGTTAGTTTGTTTAATAGTTAGTTTTAGTTAGATTAGTTCATTAGTTTGTTTTATTTTTTTTTAATTAGATTAGTTTACTTTGTTTTAATTTTTATTTTTAGTTAGTTATTGTAGTTTAGTTTTCTTTTTTTGTTTTCTTAGGACCTTATATCGGCTAACGGAGCCGCTAAACCCATCAGGGTGGTTCATTCCAAACGGCTTGTGTTATTAGACAACCCCGGACCGGTTCCACTCTCCCAGTTGATGGACGGTCAATTTCGCCCGTCAACAAATGGCGCTAGAAGGAGGGCCTGAATTTAATTAATGGCACGAGGTGGTCGCAAGACTCCTCCACCACCTAATCGCTCACCTATAGTGACTAGAAGTCATTCAAACGATAATATTCCCCTTCAAACAACAACTACTTCAACCGGCGATCCACATATCACAGTTGAGCCAACAACCCCTAATCCTACAGGTGGTGACATACAAGAGATTGTCCGTCAATCTCTTATAAAAACACATAGTGCCTTAGCCCGTTTGAGGCAACCTAACCGTCCATGGGGACAACCTTTGGATTTCTCCGATATCAGAGAACAATTAGGAGACACGGACCTCACTGTGAATACTTCAGATCCAATCTTAAATCCTGCTGCAAGAGGATCTGGGATACCTCCTTCACCACCTCCATCATCTCCTCCTTCTTCTGGAGGAGATTCCTCTGACAAAGGTGATTCCCCTTCTCATGCTTCCACACCCACTACACCAATGGAAAATCAGAACAACCCTGCTAGACCCTGGCTTGACCAGGATGTCGTAGTTGTACCTGGAGCTCAGCATCCTTTACCTAAGCATCCGGAGAAATGGCTCCAAAAGTTTGACCCTGACTCAAAATAGATCGTTGAAGATCACATTAAAAAAATTATGTTAGCCATAAGACTCTGCAACGTTGAACATGAAGACGTTGTCTGTAGGTTGTTCCCTTATACTTTCGAGGGTAATGCATCCACATGGTACTTTGCCCAACAACCCCATACCATCGTGTCTTGGGAAAAGTTTGAGTCATTTTTTTTGGAAAAGTTCGGAGACGGTAAACCTCCAGAAGTCCTAGTCATGGATCTTTCTAGATTAAAAATGAACCCAAAATAAAAAGTTAAAGACTTTAATCAAAGATTCTTAACACTCAAAAACCAAATCCCTACAGATTCCATGCCTGCTAAGAGTCTTATAATAGCATACTACACTAAAGCTCTGCATCAAAGTATAGCTATTTGGGTTAAACGATCTAAGAAATCCATGTTGTTAGAAGCCTTCGAGGAGGTCAGCCAGATTGAAAAAGACATACTTAGTCTTAAAGACTCTACTAGCAACAAAACTGAGACTAGTTCTTCTTCCAAAAAGAAGATCGAAATCCTCTCCAGACCCACTTAAAGTAAAACACAACCTGAAAGTTCTGATTTAGAGAACTTAACTAAAGTTGTTCAAAACCTGTCAAATCAAGTTATAGACTTAAAAAGGTCAACCTAAGAAGCTTCCTCGAGCAAAGGACCTTACAAACCCCCATTCCGGAAGCCTTTTCCTACCAACCGACCTAACCCAACCACCGAAGGCCTTAATCTAGAAAGTCTGCAATGCGCCCTTCAAAAAATTCTAGAGGCCCAAGATAACTTGATGCCTCCTGAGATTCCCGAGGAGGTAGTTGAACAAGAGACAGTTCAAGAAGAAGAGTCTTCTCCGAACATTTTTGGACACTTCTCAGATAGCATCTTTCAAGCTAACTTCGAGACAGTACATCCCTATAACACCAGGAATAAGACAGCCAACAAACCTTCTTTCGAAAACACTACAACTTTGCCTCCAAAGCCATCTAAATCAACTGAGACTAAAGAGAGTAATGTGAACCCCAACTTAGATTATGATGTAGTTGAAGATCTTAAAAATCTAAGGGCTAACATTTCTATTTATGAGTTATTGAAGTTTCCATTTCTGCTACAAAAAATGTTACAGAATATCTCGGAAAATGGAAAAAATGGTAATTCAAGTAGTAAAAAGGTTGTGCAGAACAAATTTCCCCAAAAGACTTCCACTAAAAACAATCCTGATCCTCAAGAGAAAGGAAGTCTTCCTGTAAGTAATGTAAATAATGTAAATAATGTAGATAAAGTAGCTTTAGAAACAGTGAATAAAAAGCCACAAGCTACTACTCTTAGTACTCGCAAAAATGTACCTCCTTTCCTATTAACTTTCGAGATTTTTAATAGAAACGTTCACAATTGTATGGTAGACTCAGGGGAGTCATCCAATGTGATGCCTTGGTCTGTTTGCCAAAAGATTAACGCAGAAGTTGAACCCTCGACTTTAAAAATCATACAACTTGATCGGACAAATGTTAAAGTTATAGGCGAACTAAAAAATGTACTTATTAGATTATCGTCTAACCCCAAGGTTCATCAAGTTATTGATATAATTTTTGTGGATATTCTAGAAGTGTATGGTCTATTTTTAAGCAGGGACTGGTCGGAACAGCTACATGGTTATTTCGCGACAGATTGGTCCCACCTATGGCTTCCAGAGAACGGCAAGCCTAACAAGATCAAAGTAAATCGTGAGCGCTACCTTAAGTTCACGGTCACGGATTTGAACGATCCTAACGAACCATTTACACCTTCTGCCGATTCACCCGAAGTACAAGGGATGGACACCTTCTTCGGCAATTTCATGGCTGAGGCTTCACCTATCACCAGTCCAGAACAGCAGTCCAAGATTGTAGCATATATGCAGCCAACAGCTTCTACGCAACGGTCTCATGTACCCGATAGAAATCAAATTTGGTCTCTGTATTTCGATGGGTCAAAGTCCAAAGAAGGAGCTGGAGCAGGCTGCGTCATTATCGATCCGGCAAGTAACAAAACATTGATAGCATGTAGGTTGGAATTTGAATGTACTAACAATACTACATAATATGAGGCTTTACTGCAAGGTCTCAGAAAAGCTTCGGATATGAACATTCAAAATTTAACCGTCTTTGGCGACTCTGAAATAGTGATTAGATAGGTAAGAGACTCTATCCACTGTCTGTCTCCGCATCTCAAAAGATACCAGTCTGAGGTATGGAATTTAATGAATAAATTTTTCGCTTTCAATATAAATTCTATTCCTAGATTGAATAACTCTAAAGCAGATTTATTAGCTAATGTAGCTTCTAAACTTCTTCCTGCAGAAGGTTTGTCCCCAGATGCATTCTCCGTTGAGCTGTTGTTTCAACCATCCATTCTCGACAACATCACGAACTGGAGAGTATTTGATGATGATCAGTAGATTATTAACTTTCTTTACATGGAAGAAACTTTTCAAGGCGCGGTGATAGACGAACACACACACACGATGACAATTTGCGTGATTTCACGGTAATACCAGATCCGATAACTCCTGAATCTTCATCGGATATGGTAAACTCGATCCCTAAATCTGTAGTGAGGTTAGAGAATTTTATGATTTTCAAGATAAATTTAAAAAGACGGTCAACTGTAAAACCAATAGTTCTTCGTTATCCTATGAAAAAGTAAACTTAGGAACTAATGAAAATCCTTAGTGCATTAATCTAGGGTTGGGATGTTCTCAAAAAGAAAAAGCTGCATTTATTAAATTGTTCAAAGAATTTAAAGATATCTTTGTGTGGACGTATGATGACCTTAAAACTTTAGACCCTAACATCATATAGCATGTCATCCCGATGAAGCCCCAAACCTTACCCTTTCAACAAAAACTGAGGAAAATGCATCCTAAACTTGAACCGACCGTTCAAAAAGAATTGAATAAGCTCCTAAACGCTAAGATAATTTTTCCTGTTAGACATACTCAGTGGGTTTCTAACCTTGTCCCAGTTCGGAAGAAAAGTGGGGAAATTCGACTCTGCGTCGATTTTCGAAACCTTAATAGAGCATCTGATAAAGACAACTATCATGTCCCGCCCATGGAACAGATCCTTCAACAGGTATCTGGTTCTGAGAGGCTATCCTTACTGGATGGTTTCTCGGGGTACAACCAAGTCCTGATGTCTCCACCAGACCAACTTAAAACTACCTTCCGCACCCCGTGGGGTACTTATGTTTATCGCAAAATGCCTTTTGGATTGATTAATGCTGGAGCCACCTTTCAAAGAGCAATGGACATTTCTTTCTGAGGCTTAATCAATCAGTCTGTCGTAGTTTACTTAGATGATGTGACTGTATTTTATAAAAATAAAAACGATCATCTAGCTCACTTACGAGTCGTTCTACTGTGATGTCGTAAATACGGTATCTCCTTAAATCCCAAAAAATCCATATTTGCAGTAGAACAAGGTAAACTCTTAGGATTCATTATGTCTAGTGAAGGGATGATTATTGACCCCGAAAGGACTCAAGCCATCGCGAAACTTCCCCCTCCTACATCCAAAAATTCTATGCAGTCTTTCTTAGGCCAAATTAACTTCGTGAGAAGATTTGTCCCCAGCTTCTCCGAAATGGTCAGACCCTTGCAGAATTTGATTAAAAAAGACACCCAATATCACTGGAGACCCCCAGAAAATCAAGCTTTTAATGCAATAAAGAAGGCCATTATAGACACTCTGTCTCTCATGAGCCCAGATTTTTCTCAAGACTTTACACTCTACACTTTTGCTTCTGACCGTTCCTATGCCGTCGTCCTAACCCAAAAGAATGCTGAAAACAATGAAGTACCCATTGCCTTTATGAGCTCTGCTTTCAAAGGCGTTGAACTTAATTACCCAGCGGTAGATCGGCAAGCCTATGCTGTTTTCAAAGCAGTTAAGCACTTCCGGTCTTCTCTTTTGAAGTCAAGGACGAAAGTCATTGTCCCCTATCCAGCCGTAAGGAATCTGTTAGTGCAGAAGGAACTAGGAGAAAAGAGAGCCAACTGGGTCACCTCTTTGCAGGAGTATGACCTAGAAATCACCCCATCTCAGATAGTAAGAGGCCAATGGTTATGCAAGTTAGTTGTTGATTCAGCAGCAGAACAGCAAGAAGGAAGTGATACGTCAAACCTAGGATGAAGCGATCAAAGCCTAATCTGTTGTGCGCAAAACCCTGTCAGTCCTTGGTATGACGATATAAGATTATGTCTTGAACATGGATCAACCCCCTGTCACCTTGACCCCGCTAAAAGAAGAGCGTTGAGATTAAAGTCTGCCTCCTTTCATCTGGTTAATGGTATCCTGTTTCGTCAAAGTTTTGACGGCGTACTGATGCGTTGTCTTGAAAAAGATGAAGCAGAAAAAGTCTTGCTAGAGTTGCATGCAAGAGAAGTTGGTGGTCATTTTGGTGGTGACACCACTACCCATAAGGTTTTAAGAGACGGCTATTACTGGCCCACACTTTTTAGAGACGCCCATGCCTTGTGTCGTAAATGTATTATTTGTCAGAAAGCATCAGGGCGGTTACAAAAACCGGCCTTTCCTCTGCAACCTGTTTTAGTAGATTCTCCTTTTCAGCAGTGAGGCCTTGATATCATAGGTCCAATTAACCCTCCGTCCTTGCAAAAGCACAAGTTTATTATGACAGCCATAGATTACTTTACCCGATGGTCTGAAGCTGCTGCGTTAAGAACTGTCAACACCAGTCAGGTAATTGCCTTTCTAAATTCGAATATTATCACTCGTTTCGGTATCCCTAACTATTTAGTATTCGATAATGCTTCTTACTTTTCCTCTCTTGAAATGAGCGAGTTCTCTTTGGAAAAAGGAATTAAGCTGAAGTATTCTGCGAGCTATTACCCCTAGGGCAACGGATTGGCAGAATCAACAAACAAGAACTTAATTAAAATCATCAAGAGAACGGTGGCTGAAAATCACAAGAATTGGCACAACGCACTGTTGAACGCGCTGTGGGCTGATAGGGTAACGCCAAAATATGCTATAGGTAACTCCCCCTTTTTTCTCGTTTATGGCAGAGAAGCAATTTTGCCACCTCACATTCTTCTTCCTTCACTACAGTTGTCGCATAAAATTGAAGAAGAAGATTGTCCCCCTTTGGAAAACCGAATTAACGCTTTGATGAAGCTAGAAGAGGTAAGAGCCCAAGCTAAACGTAAGTTAGATCAACATCAACTACTGGTTAAAATCTGGTTCGATTCTAATTCTGCTTCTAATAGGAATTTTGAAGTAGGTGAACTCGTCCTAAAATGGGACAAACCGCATGAGGGAAAGGGGGAACACACTAAATTTCAAAACTTATGGCTTGGACCATTTTTAATTGTTGAAAAGTTGGGTCCTAGTTCTTTTCGATTGCAGAATATTGAGGGTCAACTTAACACCTATCCGGTGAATGGCCAAGCCCTAAAAAGATACTTTGCTTGACAACAACCCTTGTATATTATGTACATATTTTGCTTTTGTTTTCTTTTTCGTTTTCTTTCTATTCTTTATTTTTCCTTGAATTTATCAGTTTGTGTTTTCTTCTGAACACACATACCTGTGTACCGAGCTATTCAGATAAAGAAAACAGAAAATTCCTCCTCTGAAATAACTTCTAAGAAAACTTGTATAAACATCAATGGTATATTTCTGGAATTTATATCTATGTTGGAAAAGTCTGTTGTTTGAAAGAAGATGACTGATTTCGATCTCTGAGTAAAGCTTGTCATGATCATCTATTATCTTTTTACGCTGTCCCTATTCCTTGAAGGAATGACTCAGAAGATGTCTCCCGGCCTTAGGAAGTTGTTTTTGTAAATAAAACATCTCTGGATCTAAATAAAGGACAGTTCTAAAAAAAAAAAAATCTGATGAGGTTTGAAAAAATATGTTAAAATATCATGATTTTCAGCGTCACCCCGCTCAGCTATATATCTATGAAAGAAAAAACAAAATAAATTATTAATAAGAGCTGTGGGAAGTGCTTGTAAACCCGTCGGGATGCTGAACAGGTCTGCTGGCAGCGGGTAAATGCATGAATGACGCCAAGGCAACTTCGTTGGGGTACTGAACAGGCCTGCTGGCAGCGAACCAATGTCGGGTATATGAAAATCAGCAAATAAGAATCATCTTTAATGTCCTTTATTCTGATCCAGAACTTCTTGGCAGGATACAGATGTCAGAGTGGGTTAAATGGCAACCCTGTCGAGGCTATGGACACCTGTTGGTAGCAGTGGCTATGCCAGCAGTATTGGAGATTTTATCTTTAATATTGTGATTCGCTAGTCTTAAGACTGTTATCAGTTTTCATCTTTTAAAACACTGCTGGAATAATTGGTTAATGATGATGTTGTACGATTTTCTGGTTGTCATTTTTGAGTTGGAATTATCTTTGTTTTCCTAATCTGAATTTGTTCCTTTTGGCAAAGATAACTGCTTCTACCAGTGTGTCTCCATTATTGGCAGCCAATTCACATTTTTTCCATTGTCTTATAAGCTGCCTACACCAATGTTTTGCAAACATCAATTTTCGTCGCATTTTTTAAAATAAACGACACTTTTATTTTTGCGACATTTGCACATTACCTTCGTTTTTGTTTTCACGACTGTAAGCATGAAAACTTGGTCTTTCGTAGTCACATTAAAATCATTATTTGAACTGTCATTGTCCTTTTGTTGACATGCCCATTGCGCTTACATTTCACTATGCAGCTGACAAAACTTTCGAACTGTACTCATTGGACATTCTTGGATTGATTGTGTGACTTGGTTTCATTGAGGTTGTGATGCATTAGTGTTGGATTTATATGTTCTGTTATTTGATCTACTTGACCATTGGTTTCATGCAAATACATAGGTGTTACGGTTAAATATTTCATATATATCTTTTAATATGATACCTATGTTCGTGTTTTCATAACTATTGGCATGTTGATTATATGAAGACCCATTGCCACATTGGTTAAACTCTCAATATGAGTTGTTACAATACATTGGTGCATGGTTAAACATTTGGTTTTGGTTTCAATTTGTATATTGATGGTTTAAAACTATGGCATAACATTGATTGCGCGCGTTGGTTTATACACTTACCATTTGATTTCATTGGTTGGGCAAGTAATATAATTGTTCAACTATACTATAATGGGTAGAACAACTATAAGCCGGCGGTTGTACCTTAGCAATGACTATTATGCATGGCTAGTGAATAACTCCACCACCTTCGCACGCTACCATTAATGCTTATCCCTTATCCCCATTCCCCTCTGTTAGCTCGGGTAACCCTTCGTGCTCTCTGCTCCTGTGTGTGTTATGATCCAAACCCTGGACTTACCATGTGCTTGGCTCCATGGCACCAGTCGTGCGAATCAATCCAAATGGCAGCCAAGCCTTGCTACTCTTTGACAATGCCCGGAAAGACTTGGAGGATAACGGTTGGCTCACCTTCATGTAGAGATTTGAGGGTTTTAACTTATTTGTTGTGCAGCAGTTCGCCTTGACTTTTGATGGATGTAGAGTCAAGGTGGGTGACCTTCAGTTGGAAATCAATGAGGAATTTATCAGTTCTGCTATAGGGTTACCATCCTCGGGCCAGCGTTGGTTCAAAACTTCAAAAGTGGAAGAGGTGCCATGGCCACTACTGTTCCTCTCGCACAAAGTCACATCTTGTGACAGAGGTATGCCCATCTCTGTGCTTAAACCGCGATGGCATGATATTTTAATGGTGGTCAAACAATTCGTGACCTCTGAAGGTCGATATGGACTCGTTTTTCTCTACCACCTGTGTTTGTTAATGAATTTTATGGGATACCCGTTGAATATGCCCTTTTACCTCCAGCGTAGCCTATATAAAATGTCGAAAAGGTTTAAAAGGGAGAAGGTTAACAGTAGCATGTTTCACCATGGACTTATTAAACTTATCATTATTTATCACTTAATCCTCCATGGTGATAGCTCGCGAGCTTTTATCGCTCGTAATGGTTTTGATGACACAGACCCTATCCAGGTTGACAAGCATGTGGTGAATGAAACCAAGGTCGAGCCACCCGTGCCCTTCCATATCCTACTGCCCTCTCCTAAGCCTTCAGTCGACCCTGACATTAACTTACCAGACGTTATAACTGAGAAGGCCAAGGCTATAAAGAGGCCTGTGAGCAAAAAGGCTAAGGCAAACCCTACTGCTATTGCCAAGGGTAAAAAGAACGCTCGGCTTATTTCAAGAATGGCTAGGAATAAACCGAAATCCACCGTTGAGAAGAATCCCATTGTCCTTAGTGAGGATTCAGACTCTGACATAGAACGTTTCCTAGCCAATGAGGACCCTTACTCACAGGGTCTGTCCTCCGAGCCACCTTATGATTTTGTGTCGAATCTTCCCCCTTGCCTAAAGAATAACCCCAGTTACCCAGGGATCAAACTGCCTAACGAAACCCTCGGAAATGTAACTAAACCCTTACCTGCTCTTTCGAAACCCGGACAGTCGTCCTGTGACCAATGTGATTTATGGTTGGAACGATACTATATAGATGTTCCTGTGATTCAATCGAAAATCCAATCTCTAGAAAGCCAAGTTGCAGTATTGACCAGCCAAAGAGACAAACTTCAAGCAACTGATAGGAAGCAAAGGACCATTGGTTCCATCATATTTAAAAACGTTGAATCAGCTACAGCCGTTGTCAACTCCAAAATATGATGATCAAGCCGTCTGCTCATCATACAGGTATGAATGTTGATATCATTTTCGTTTGGTGAATTTTTCTGATTAATATAATGATTTGAATTTGTTTTCGAATAGCTCTGTTTATATTTTGAAATGGATTTGTCATAATGTGTTCATCCTGTATATTTTTTTTGCTTTGCTAAAAATAAATAAAATTTTGATTTGGTTACATGATTTGCTCATACCCAGTTTAGTCACTAATAGATTTTTATCGGATTTGATTGGTTTTCGATTGGATTTGATTTGCTCGATTGAGTTAACGAAATTGATGGTTTGCTGTCAAGTGAATTTGTTTGTATCCAATTTGAACAGGAAGTTTTTCATACCAGATTTAGAATGCGATCATGTTTTGATTTGATTTAGTTATGGTTAATTTCTATGTTGTAATTATCGAACGATTTCATAAGTTTGGTTGTAACGATATTTTTATATGCTGTGTCTAAATCGAGAATACAACTCTGATCGTTTCCAATTCAGAAAGAATGACTCTATTTTTATGGAAACAATACTCTCATTTAAGTCTGTGCAAATGATATTCATGCCCGAATCATGGAATGGTTTGATCCACGACGACCATGTAAAACCCCAACTATTTGGTTCACTTGATTGGATCGTTGTATTTTCAGATAGTTTGATTGATTTTATGAATTGTATCCGTATCAAAAATAGATTTGATTACAGTTATGTTCTCAGACGAGTTTGTTAACTCAGTTCGACTTATGTCATTCTGTTAAATTCGTATGAGGAAATTCGGGTAATAGTTGTTTCTAAATGCACTCAAGAAAAGATTTTGTGGATGATCTTGTCTGCCCCGATTTGCTAAAAAAAAACGATCAGATAATTCTTATGAACCCTGTTACCAACTGAGTGATTTCATTACGATTTCGTTTGTGGACAGTTACACGCCAGTTTTGGTTTAATTCGCTCATGGCATAAATTGTTTGATTACAGTTATGATCTCGTTTAGATTCGGTCGTGTCTCCTGTTTATGAGGCAGCATAGCAATTGCTTGCGATTTGTTTTGATTATATCGATTTCAAATTAATATGAAACGATTTCACAACTGTTTGATTTTGATTCTGTTCACCCGACTTTGTGGTAACAAACAAAACAGAGTACACGTATCTATGTAGTCATTTAATTGATCTTGATCCTGTTTGATTGCGAATTCCATAACAATTTTAGTTTGAATGATTCGTTTTTCAAATAGCTATTGGATGTTAATTGAATTTAATTCTTTAAAAGATTTTGAATGGATTTTAATGTTGATTCTGTGTCTTATTTAGACCAGCTACAGAATCGCAAGATTCTGTAGCTAGTCTATAGAATTAAATTTTTTATCATTTTATTAATAAAATACCTTTCTAACTTGTCCATTTTTTACCCTTTTCAGGTAAATTCGAATTGCATGGGACATGCTGGACAGTCTAGGAGATATTTGTGTGTTTTAGTTTTATTTTAGGTTCCTAGTTTAGCCAAACTTGGGATATCTTCCTAGATTTTATGTAAACAGATTGATAACTTCTACAGGGAGGTTTTACCTTGTAGAAGCTCTTTAAATACTTATTATTTTTTGTAATAAGGATCATCCTCACTTGTGGGAGAACCAGACTATGGATTTCCAATACAAACTGAGACAGGAGTTGATGTTTTGCTACAGCTTTCGCTTTCATAATATCAATCTTTTGTTTCAAGTTTATGCTTATCAATTTGCAGTTGATTATAGACTACTTTAGCTATCATAGTCTATTGCAGAATGATATGATTTAATTAATATGCTATCCATATCTGATTTCTTTCATTACTTTAAAAAAATACAGCAATTATTTGATTCAGTTAATGAATGACAGATTTCTCTTCTTCATCAATTGAATTATTTTGTATAAGTCTTTGCATACTGGTTTACCTAATTGTTAAGATTTATAAATCATAAGATTGTTGTAGATTTTTATGTCTTGTTTGTCCTGTAATCATACTTAAAGAGCACTGCAACTATCGTTTATGAGAAGCTCCTGGATAATTCAGTGTGGGTTTCCTCCCTCCGATCGGCTAAGATAGTCATCATACACAGGACAAATATGGAGCGTTTCTCCAGGTCAGTTTGTCATTTATTTTTGTCAATTTGTTTAGTGTATTTATTAGTAGTTTAGTTAAATATATGCTTAGTTAGATTTGTAGTTAGAATTAGTATTTTAGTTGTTTAGTTTAGTTAGTTTTTTGTTTTATTTATTGTTCATAAAAATATAAAATCAACAAAAAATATCTCTCTCTGTCTTAGGGCAGAATGCAAATGAGTTTTTCAAGTTTTATTTAAATCTGTGAATTGTAGATATTGTACATTTTGTAAATGAGATTTATTTATGTTAGTAGTTAATTAGTTAAGAGTTAGTATAGTATTAGTTAGTAGATTGTATATATATAGAATAGTTAGATTAGTTAGTTTGTTTAATAGTTAGTTTTAGTTAGATTA
>ML796130.1:320936-360488 GCA_009831015.1 Picea engelmannii | reverse complement strand
CATCCATCGGTCTCTTTTATGATCTTACATCCATGCCATATCCAAGACAATTCTCCCTGCTTCTATTCAACCAAACAGATTGTTAGTACTCGTGCACATTTTTCAGCAATTTATGAAATGATATCAGAATTGTATTTTACCAGCAATTCAATCATCTCCAACCATTATTCACATTAGAATTCAACCATTACTCATATCATATGGAATGAAACTATCATTCATTGTACATGCATTATCAACACACCAAGATTTTCATAATGCAATCAAACATTACCCATAAATAAAACCAATGTGCCCATAACCATGGCCGCATTTACCCAATGCATCCTTGCATTGACTTTGGAATACCATATATTCATGTCATGTATTCCACCATGGTGAGTTGAGAGGTCTACCAGTGCCTCAACACATCATCCAAAATATTCCTCACAACCTATCCGATCATTTGGATACCTTCCTCTTCAAACCATACACAACACTAGGAATATTATTCTCTTAGTGCTTTCTTGTGTCGGTAAAGAGGTTGCAGTCCAAACATCAGTTATATAGGGGAAAACCATTATGCACTTGGATGGCACTATATATTTTCCATATACAACCTCAACATGCCCTCACACATGGCCATGTCTAATGGAATTCATTGCTAAAACCGGAATATGTCTCTTGCTTGACTTGGTTATGTTCTCATAACCAATATAACATAACATGAAATTAAATTGACATAAATGTATTCAATCATCAATAAGATTTGTATATTTAAGGCCCTTTTCCTTTAAACACCAATTTCAATATTAAAAATTTGAATGAGGGAATTCTTACAACAATTCCCTTCAACATTTATGCATGATAAGAACCCCAAACGCATACATGCATGGATGTTACCAATTTTTTGATGCTACCTGACCAGTTGATATTGTTGTGGCAGATCACAAGCTCTCTCTATTGACCTCTTTATCAACATCTTACCATACTCATTCATTTTCACATGGATGGATAGCATATGCACCAGCATCATCAACATCTTCAACCATGCTATAAACAATTTCTTAGATACACAATCCATCATTAGTCTTATTCAATACAACAACATCATTAATTCGTGTATTATATCAGCAGACTACCCTTAGTCTACACTCATGCCATATACATGTCCAGGAATGTCCATATGAAAAAACACACATCAATATGTGTTAATAATTAGATCATATCATGCCTACGCCATGCATATGCATTCTAGATTTATTATAGGCATCATGCATCACTTCCATTATGCATTTCAATGCATAATTATTGCAGATTTATTTATTCTTTTTTTTTTTCCTTTTTGTGGATGTTTGTCCTTGAATTCCTGTAGACCCTTATTGCTTTGCACTACCATTCTAATCATATGTGAACCATCGATTCTTCTTGCTAAGCATCTTCCATCCAATTCCAACTTGACTATTGAGCATTTACAGCTAGTGTGCCTTATTGGCAACTGCTCCCACTCAAGAAAACATGCCACAACTTTAATCTGCTAGAATTCTTCCCACACATTGGAATGATGTAATTTCTATTATTCCACCTTCTAACGCTGCAATATTTCTAACTAGCTTAACCCTTTAGCATTATAGCATCACTTTCCCTTATTTATAATTGGCCATCGACCTTGCTAAATTTAAAATACTTCTCTTAACAACATTTATCAATTCCTTGCTAATCCATATTTATCTACTCAAGATTAAACTACTTCCAATGGAATTATATATTTTCCATTGTTTCTTATAAATGAAAATGAACCTTCATTATTCCATCCTTCTTTTCACCTATACCAGGCTTTCACTACGCACTCTGATAACGTAAGTGGATTTATTGCTTTGGATACTTTTAGATGCAAGTAGCTAAGCCATAGCTTAACCATTCTTTCTTCTTGCATTCCTATGCTTGCACATAGAGATGACTCATCCACTCCATAATTCACACCTCACCTCATGAGACCCTTTCTTTTCTTTTGCAACGTTTTTTTTTCACCTTCACCACATCTCTACCTTCAAGGCTATGGAGTCTTCCTTAACTCCCTATGCATGCAAATGACATTCTTCACCTACTATCTTCATGTTCATGTGAGAATATCTATTGATTCTCCCTTGAAATCCATTCAGACTCTATAACATCTGAATATTAATATTTCTCTCCTCTTGTCGAGTCCTTTGTCAACCCTTCAATACATGTCATGCAGTCCTACACTTATCTCTGCAGCTCTTTGTTGCCTCAGCCAACTGCACAAGATTTGACCTGCTCCCTTGTCTAATGGACCTTGGGATTACTCTGAAATAGACCCACACAATATTCATCTATGGAATATTATCATCTTTCTAGCAGTCCCTTCACACAACATTTTATGGTTGAATGCTTCTCTACTTATTAACAATGCCCTGTTATTAAGCTCGGCCTCTTTTATTACCAAAGGGTTTCACTTCCAAGGTGCCTCTACACCACTACATAGGCACTATCATAGGAATAAATACTCTTATTTTGAACTAGTACTCACCTTTGGCATGTACATATAACATCTGGAAAAAAATTCCCAACATTGACTTGTTTTGGAAAACTTTCACATTGAGTAATTGTATGGCTCATAGAATCTAATTTCCCATTTTCCTATAGAATTACAACACATCCATATGCCTCCTATGAGATTTTTTTCCTTATATAATGTTATCCCCTAGATTACCTTTCCAATGGCTATACCTGGGCATCATTCTAATTTATGAGCTCCAAATTATGGCTTCCTGAAATTCTCATTTTGCTCAATGGTGTCCTTCAAGTCCACCAGTCACTTTCCTTCTAATTCCTTGAGAATATTTTGGATCAAAACTAAATTCTGAGTGGATATATGGACTCTCCTATCGAATATCATTCTAATGACTACTTTCTTGTTCAATTATTAGCATTGAGAAAAAAGTTATAGCCAAATGAATATTGCTAATTTACCCATTTTGTGCATCTTCTCCCAAGTTTAAAATAATCTCAAACACCAACTTTGGCCACCTATAGAGGTAAATATGTTAGGAAACAAGTAAAGTTTGATTTGATACATAGATAATAATTATGACATGGAATTCATATCAACTCTCATATTTTCAATTTGATGCTCCAGTCAAAAACTGTAACAATCTAGAAATGACAACTTTGTCCTTTTTCACCCTCCCAAAATACGCATTTCTGGAAAAAAATCACTAAACCAATTTTTTCTAGATTGATGAGTATACGAAATGTTGAGTAAATAAAATTTCTATTTTTTCCCATTTGGGGACCCTTTTCCTCCTCTGAAAATCCCAAAAATCTCCAAAAAGTGGCCTAGAATAGTGGATTTTGCCCTGTTTTGGCACCTCCACTCCAAACTCCTTAAAATACGGCCAATTCCTTCACAAAGTATTTTCATGTCTACATTTATGACACTCTGTACAAGTTTCAATAGTAACTATGCTCCTGCCACTGAGTTTGACTGTAATCTTCAATAACATGTAATTTGGATTTTCTAGAAAATTGGAACATAATTGGTCAGTGGCCCTTTATGGAACTTTTGTAGCCCTTTACACCGTGGATGAAACCCACAAGTTTCATCTCAATTTGAATAAATCTGATCTATTTATGTCCAAAATATGATTTTGGCTCCAAATGTTTTTTTTTTTAGACTATAAGACAGTTTTGTCGATGTGGTATCCTTCTTGTATTCTTCCTTTTTGAAGTCCGCACGCACATCAATTATGTATTATGCTCCAATATTTAGCACATGCTAGATCCACAATGCGCAACGCCAATATTTAGCACACACCCCATGAACCCATATTCAATGCACACAACTTCTATACCATACACCAATATTCAATGCGCACAATTTTTATACTGCCCACCAATATTCAGTGCATACACAAATTTTATATTGCACGAATATCATGTGCACGCAACATTTTTATACCATACACCAATATCCAGTGCGTGCAAATTTTTATGCCGCACATCAATATCTAGTACACAATTTTTTATACCGCACACCAATATTCAGTGCACACAAATTTTATATCGCGCACCAATATCCAATGCACATAACTTTTTTATGTCACACACCAATATCCAGTGCACACAACTTTTTATATCGCGAACTAATATGCAGTGCATGCAAATTTTTATATCGCACACAAATATTTAGTGCACACCACCAATTTTGCACCACGCAACGCCAATATTCAATGCACACACACTCTGCACCAATATTATGTGTGCACCATCAAATTTGCACCGGGTGGCGCCAATATTCAATGTGCACACACTGCGCACCAATATTATGCGCGCACCACCAATTTTGCATCGTGTAGGTCCAATATTCAATGTGCACCAATATTATGTGTGCACCACCAATTTTTCATTGCACAACACCAATATTCAATGCACACACTACGCACCAATACTATGTGCACATCATGCAGCGCCAATATTCAATGTGCACACACTGCACACCAATATTACGTGCGCACCACCGATTTTGCACCGCGCAGTGCCAATATTCAATGCGCACACACTATGCACCAATTTTGCAGTATGCATCGCCAATATGTAGCACACATAAGTCCTTTCTTCGCCTACCTAATTTTCCTTATTTTCATGGTCGCGACCATTGTGAAAATGTTCGACTCACCTTCTTCTCCAAATTTGACATAGTTCAAATGTTGAGATGACGAATTTACCAACTTCATGTTGATCTCTGGCCCATACAAATCTAGTGTTAAATCAAAATTTTGATACTATTCTATAGTGTACCTAGCCACCAAGCTTATTCATGTCACTGCGGAAATGACTTAGCCTGCTAAATACAAAATCAAAAATGCCCCATACATATAAAAAAAAAAACAAGAGGCAACAGGCCCATAAAAATTACAACAAACAACATGTGGATTTACCCATGCATCTAACAACACATATAAAAATATTAATGCATCTAGTAAGCACACAACAAACACACAACATTCAAATATTCATTTACACAATGGAATAATCATAATAAAACAACATAACACTTATCTTTTTATAAAATGTAACCAATTGGATGCATACGAAGGATGAACCTCTAAGCCATTGTCATTGTTGTTCATTTTCTCTCAACAATAGGTCACCCCCGAGTTGAGGCTATGAGTCCATAAGGAAAGATGTCCCTTCTAGTTGTACACTCTACACACACAACAACCCCAAACCCAGGTTCCAGACTCTAGCAGCAGTTCCAATCCACCAACTCTCTTCCCCACAACTTGCACAACCCAAGTAATGTACCCCCTTTATTGCTCTTAGTCCATCGAGTTGTACCATTCATTTATCACGACTTCCAGTGCACTCGGTTAGCAGGGAATCTCTTGGTCGGGGACTTCTAGTAACTCTTAGTTCCTTTAGGAGTGCTCATAGTAGCCTTCACCAGACTATTGAGCCATTTCCTCAACAAGAAACACACTACAGGATTACAGCCTATTTTACAGGCACACCAACCTCAATTCTAGCATAACACACACCCAAACCATGGTTTCCTTCAAGCATATCATGGTTTATGCTCTCCCCGACACTTATCTCTCCTCAAGATACCCAAAATCTGTGTGTAAAACTATTTACTTTCTGCATACAAATTTCCTTATTTTTCCCTTGCTTGCTTGACTCACACTCTTCCCAAGGATGATTATACTTTAGCCCCATGCTCCCAATAACTATGGGATGTGACTCCTCACACCCACCCTCTTACATGAGTTTAATGATTGGATTTGGGAACACTCAACAACAAATAGAAGGATATGCACAATTATAACAATTTTAGGAATGTGGGTTGGATTAATATCCATGAATAAAATCTCCCTTGGACCCATCTCTCTCGTGGAATCATAGCCCCCCCATATTTTTCATACCTCTTGTATCGCAGCCAGTGATTACCACTTCTATTAATCATTTGAATGTTCATGATACACAATTCATCCATCAACCATGTTAATCAATGTGGTCTCCTTGATCCAAACATATTGGCTCACCGGCCTAAATGACATTTATGCAATTACATTATAATTTGCAAGGATTAAAACTAGGGATGTTACATGCACAAAAGAGACCCTCTAAGTAATGGCCAATAATGAAAATCACCGGTAGAGGCGAGAAAACCACCAAGGGGGTCAAACGGAATCCAAGGTATTACATGAATCTCAATGTGTGAATAATGATCTTGTTGTTGAACACAAGGGAAACCACTCAATCAGTGCCCATTGATGAAGTGTCATCTATTGAGCATAAGGTCACCTATCAACAATGTAAATAGGGCTAGGGTGCAATTCTAGGTGAAACTCTCAAAGCAATGTGTCATAGTCAATAAGATATTACTCTCAAACAAGAATTCACTGAGGACCTTCCATA
This sequence comes from Picea engelmannii, assembly GCA_009831015.1. NCBI lineage: Eukaryota > Viridiplantae > Streptophyta > Pinopsida > Pinales > Pinaceae > Picea > Picea engelmannii. The sequence goes on along the minus strand of ML796130.1, from coordinate 354,068 downwards.
TTAGCACGAGTATAGGACAAACACGCTTGTTGATTCTAAGAAATACTTGACATATGGGAAGGCCGACATGAAAAGTCAAGAATTTTGAGGAGTGGCTGAGACAGGATACAACTTATGTTGAACAAAAACACGACAGAAAAAGTGAGTTAGGTGGCATGGAATCAAATATGAATGACGACATAAGTCTGCAACACAAGAGGCATCAACAAACTCTCTATAGTGATTGGAAGAATAACCAGCTAGAGGACTAAAAAAACTGTGTAACTTGTTCAGTTTCTTAAAGCCATACTAAACCCAAATTTTTGAGACATAAGATCAAAACTTTGTGCTTTATTCAAGGGAAACTCGATTGTTGCCAAAAGGATGAAGAGGAGACACTTTCCCATCCTTTTTTGTTTTTTGCATTTTTCATATGAGAAAGCCTAAAAAGGAATAAAATAATGTTAAAGTATAGTGGAGGAAATGAGTGTCACGGGCAAGAAAACTAGTTCTAGGCACAAGGAACATACCTATGCTCAATGCAAGCAAACACGTTCTCAGGGGAATATTTCCTCCAGGGATACATGTGCCAAGTCATAAAGGAAAATATTGCAAGGCTAGAAACTGATGAGAATGTATAAGAGGCTACACAATAGCAAGATGAAGCCGACATTAGGCCAAAAAGTGCAAGTGGGAAATATGCAATGTAGTTACAAATTAACACAAAAGTATGGGAGCCTCGTGGGTAATATCCAAAAAATACATCGAGAAGAATATGAGGTTTCAATGCAATGTCATGGTGATACTAAACATGACTTTGAATCCTATGAAAATACTTCAGAATGGGAACCAAAAGGAAAAAAAAGTTATATCTAGGATTCCCATGAACGGTAGGCTCTACCACAAACAAGAAGACACTTATATTCAGCGGGAAAAGTTTGTGTCATGAGTGAATGGGATCAACCCTAAGGCAGATGTATAATCGTCATTAAATATACAATATGCAAGGCAAAAAATGTTTTACCCTATATGTCAGTAAGCAAAAACGTTAACTGTGTAGAGTCGGAAAATTGGACTAAAATGCCAAAAAAACACCTTGGTAAGTCATCCTTCCATAAACATAGCATCATTGAACGTCGTCTACACTTGAAATTTAGTCAATTAGGCAAAAAAATCATAACCAGAGTAAAAACTATAGCAAAGTTGGTAAAGAAATTGGATTAAATAGTAAAAATACAAGTTTTTTACCATGTCATTTGAAAATGTACCCAAATAGTGAATTTGTTGCAAAAATCCCTCGAATTTTATCGGAGGATTGTGGGAGCTATGGCCAATGAAATCAAGTGCCATCTACACCAAGTAAGATGCCTCGTCGTTCTCTTTAATTTCATCCATTTATGTTCTTGTTTTTCTCATTTTTTAGTTAGATTTATTAATGTTTACACAAGGGTGGGCTTGTACACGCCCTACTTTAGCATGGGGTTCATACATGAGGCCCTATATGTGCCCTACTTTAAGGAAAACCATGTACATATGTGCATGTTCTAACTATCATCCCCATACAAGTCCATTTGAGGTGAAAAAATTAAGATTTTAACTCTTTTCTTGATCCAAAAATGCAGGATGGTGATAAAGTGGAGAGAAAGAGAGCATGAGGATATTGATAATCAAGTGATTGATGATCCAGAGGCATTGGAATCCATATGGGGATGCGGCTTTAAAAATTTCTTTAAAACAAGAAACACGCAGGCTCATAAAATACTATTGTGAGTCCTCATAAATTATTGGGAACCTGACGCTAATGCAATCATGCTAGATGGCCATCCTCTAAAGCTAGAGGTGAAAGATATCTATTTCATAACCGAACTTTTTTTTTGAGGTGACATAGTCAATCTCGGTACTCAAGGTGGTGGTGGAATGACAATTGAGGAGCACATAGCCGCCTATTGTACCCAGGGTACACAAACAGTTGGGAGCCAAGTCCCAATTCGCAATATGGAAAACCCCAGTCTAAAAATAATCTTATTGACCATTGCTAAAATATTGAGATCAAAAACACTACATCATGCCTCGCAACCATATATGTATTACATAGTGTAATGTTTGACGCTAACAGTATATGATTGGAGCTCCTCATTGTTATAGTGTATGAAAACTCAACTAATAGAATGTAAGTTGAGAAAGACAAAGAAATTTGGTTGCGAAAACATACTCTACACTTTCTTATTCTTGGGAGTGTTTTATATTAGTCCTAGAGTTTGCATGGGGCCACACAGTCTTAGATCCATATATAACACAATGGGTAGGGCTCATACAACTGTTGAGGGGTGGGCGTCTGCCAAACCCATACGATGATGATTTATTTCAATGGTGGGGGCAACAAATCATCGCCATAGATTAGTATCCCTATGAGGGGATAAACTTTAGACGAGATCCATATATTCCCATTCCACCTGACACTGCACTGGGTGACATAGGTAAAACTTTTTAATTTTTTTTAAGTTATCAAAAATTTTATATATTTTATTTAATAGAAATATCAAGAAGTAAACCAAAACAAAAATGCTTTTGGCATGGGTAATGATTCTAACAAAATATCTCGAATGTGTAGATATTGAATCAAAGCGACCAGAGGGATACCCTCTACATAGATGCAAAGGACATGGTGTGGACCATCCCGAAGGGGATGCAGAGAGAGTCTTATAGAATGTCCAATGGAACCTAGACTATCTTACTCACCAAGTTCTGGTGATATCGATCGAGGACTTGCTAGAGAAAATGCAGCGGCAGGTTGTTGGAGTGTTGCGGGCCTGGGTGTGACTCTTTCATCATTTGGCCAATTCCATTATATTTTATCGTGATACCATGCAGGGGTAGATCCCTCATCATATACTCTATGTATTATATTGTATTGTTCTACAGAGATATACATTTGGGGCTAGAAGCTTGATTTTGTAAAAACAACCCATATTTTTGTACTTAATGGATATTAAAGAAATATTTATAGATTTTTGCCTCGGCATACTTATATAATATATGAAAATGGAATGCTTTTATATACATGTGCATGTGTGTGCTTCTGTTATTTAAGTATGAAACAAATTGCAGTCTAATACATAATTAGCATAGGCATCAAACATTATATTAGAACTTCTAGAAACATGAATGTATGTAATGTAATCAAAATAACATTTCAGAAGACGTACCTGAAGAAATCATTAGAGACGTGTGGGATCGCAAACACGGTACTCATCATTCAACTGTGACATCACCAATTGTAAATCTAGAAAAACCTCAAGAAAATGGATACCATGTGAAATGGTGTCTATAAGAATCTCAATCAAGATGATATATTTGACCACATTGTTCATTGTTGGCCCAATACAAGTGCCTTTAGAAGCAACCAATTGGCCCATGGGAGAATAAATCACCCAAGTGGCAGAAGCAAGGTTATGAGTGTGAAAATTGGCACCATCCGTGAACCCTATGAATATTGAAGACTCCCATGACATCTTCCAACAAGGTAGAATAACGATAAGAAAATTGAAGCAAAACAATGAACTAATGACTAGTCCTAAATATTACTAATATATGATAATTACAAAGGGGTAGATGCCTAAGCATCAACGCTCGAGCATAGTACCTCTTGAGATAGAGCCCATTTCTGGGCTAAGGTAACACGTTACCCTCATAATCCACTAGCTCATAACCTCCTTTTTGTAGGGCACGCCTCACAATGTAAGGGTCGTGCCACATCGAATTAAACTTGTCTACCCCTAAAGCGATCTTTTCATGGTCATAGACTAAGACAAGTGTTGGGTTGTTATATTCTTTGCAATTAAATTCTAGTCGAGGTGAATCGACTAATGGTCAAAGTCGAGGTGGATCGACAACAATTCGAAGGTCAAAGGAGTCGACCAGTTAAAGTCGAAGTCGAAGATATCGATAGCAAGTCAACCAACAAGAGGTCGAAGTGTGGCTATGAGACAACCGACTAGAGACCGAATGAAGGTCGACTCGTAGTCGATTGGTAAAGTTGACTTGGAGTCGACTGTAATAGTCACCCAAGATTTGTAGGATTTGTAGCCATTGATATGCATGAATCTGTAACCATTTTTCGATGCCAATATTTAGGGGTTTTCCTGTTGTAAATCCTATGTTGTAAGGTCGTAAGGTTGTTGTTGTAAGGTAATCTTAGAATGCACTTTTCTAGGTTAATTCATGTGTACGTGTAGGTTGTTGGTCATGCATATGTAAGCCGAACTGGCTACAAGGTTGTTCTTTCCTGTACAACAAGGTATGATGTCGATTGTGTCTTATATGTGGACCAAGGTTAGACATGTAAATTTTATTCTGAATAAATAAGACAACAAGAGAGAAGAACGCTCAAAGGAATGTTGGTTTTCCTGGTTAAGGGTTTCCAGGGTAAAATATCGGTGTACTGTGTGATTGCTTATGTCATTTTCTTTCTTGATTAAATTATTCTTCTCTTCTACTAGGATTAGTGTGGAAGTGCCCTGCATTTCTTGACAACAAGGTCTCCCTTGAAAAATATCCTTGGGTGGACAAAATTATCATACTTACTCTTAACATGCTTTTTCTATGCCTCGTTCGTCGTGGCAGCCTCACAACATTGCTCATCGAGATGTTCCAAGTGAACAAAGTGTGTGTCTAACTATGTCATGTCAAGAAGAAGCTCAATAACAATATTTAGTGGAGGTATTTCATATTCAATCGATAGAACTGCCTCCACCCATGAACAAGTTGGGAGGCGAGAAGCCCATAGTAGTCTTGACCAAACTTGAGTATGCCCATAATTTTGGGTAAAGCATCAAATTCAAATTTGATTTTCTCAGATTGATAGTTCATTGGAGGATGGTATTGAGAGACTTGTTGACAGCCTCTAGTTGATCGTTCGCCTAACGATAATAAGGAGACAATTACGCATGCTTGAAACCTAATTTCGATGTTAATTCTAATATCATTCGGTTCTAGAAGTGGTTTCCATTGTCAGTGACAATATCTTCTGGAATTCTGGACCTATTAATGATTTGATTGAAGATTCAAAGAATTTCATTCTCACCTTCATTTGCAAACGTAGGCATGGCCTCTACCCACTTCGCAAAGTAGTTGATGACCACAATAATATAATGATGCTTTCTAGTCGAAGGTGGGTGGCATGTCACAAAATCTACCGCCCACTTGATGAAGGGTCCAATGGTGATGATCAAAAATAAAGGAGTAGGATTCACTCATATTTTCCTAGAAAAAACTTGACAAGGGTGACATCTTTTGACCGCCTCAACACAATCCTTGAATATTGTCGGCCAAAATTATCTCATGTGCATAATTTTTTGGGTCATTGCCAACCCAAACAAATGATAACCACATGCTCCACTGTGGAAATAATTAATAACACTATTTGATTCCTCATGAGTTAAACAATTATGAAGGATAGAATTAATCCCCCAACAATACAGAGTGTCGTCGATGATGAATCCATCCATAAAAGAAAATATCTCACTTCCCACACACTCGTCGATAATTTGATCAATAAATGGCATGGGAAAGTTGTCCTTGGGACAAGCTTTATTTAGATCTCGAAAATCCATGCAAACATGAATGGTTCCTTGCTTCTTATCAACTAGAAGAAGAATTGACACCCATTTTATAAGGTGAACCAGATAGATGAAACCAACCTTGAGCAATTTCTCTACCTCTGCCTTAATTGTTGTCACCTTTCTAGGGTTAAAATCGCCCATAACTTCTATTGAACATGTTTCACACTTTCGTATGTTCTTATCTCATGTTTGACGATCCGAGGGTCTATTCCTAGTGTCGCTTTGTATGACTAGGTGAATACATCACATAATTCCTTGAACATGGCAGTATAAATGCAAATCTCCTCTGGAGAGAATTATTCACCAATGAACACGTTCTCCATGATGTTAGGGGTTCACAAGATGTTGATTGGAATTATTTCCAATATATTTTCAATGTTTCCCTCAGCATACACACCATGTGTAGCTTAGGGGTTCATGGGATAATTATCACCTCCACTCAAGGTTGATTGGAACTCTCCCTTCTCAACACTACTAAGTTCCAGGAGGAAACAATATCGATGATGTAAGTCCTCCTAGGGCCATTTTGGCCTCGTCATTGCCCCAAGGATAGCCTCATCAAAAGGAAAAATAATATCAAGGAAAACAAGCGAGCTAGAATAATTCAAGGCCTAGATGGGATCTGTAAGATGATCCACTTATTATGTCTAGGAAGGAGTAGGATCAAGATCTACAGTAGCTTGTTGAATCGCTTGGTAAGCTATCTCGGTTATAGATAGTGGAATGGCCATCCTGGAATGCACAAGACCTTCCACTGAATTAGACAGAGAGGGTAAAACCCAAGGATCCTTGAAGTACAAGGTTTGAAAAGAGCTCACTTGATTCAGGGAATCTAAGATCTTAACTTCTATTAACAAGCCAGAATAGCGTTAATATATGACATTGGTGTCAAGAAGTTGAATGTTCCCATCAATGAAAGATACAACCCAACACCAATGCTCTTAGTTGTCATCTGACAGATTCCAACAAACAGGACTGTAGATCTCATAGATGTCACAGAGTCAAAATGAGTGAATGACATATGATCAATCGTTATGATTGTCCCTTCATGAGGGAAACATAATACTTAGAATACTGAAGATACAACAATGGTCATCGCATATGTCCAACTTCGTCCTAACAAAAGGTTGTAATTTAGCAGGGCATCGACCACTTCCACTTCCACTAAAATAGTTTCCCCCCCTCCCCCCAATTGGATAGTGAAGGAAGAGATAATTCCATGCAACTTGAAAGAGCATTCATTAAATGTAATGAGCAAAGTAGGAGACAAAGTGAGCATGGGATATCCAATGGCTTTCCAACAAGACAAAGACACAATGCATGTTGAGGCACCTTCATCATAAACAATCCTTCTAATAACATATTTGGAATACAAAATATTAATATGAAAGGAAACATGACATGAAAGGCTAGGCTTGATATCTGCGGTATAAACATTTATCACATGTAAGCTCGAAGAATCACTAGTTTCTATAGTGGACAAAAACGCACTTCGTTGCAAAGGGTAGTTCTGGATCACCTCAAGGGTCGACATTGCACAAGTTTTCTTAGCCAAATCCTCAACAATCGAGTAGTTGGGTGCAGCTCTAGTATTTTCGTTGTGTGGAGAACGTTTATACACTTGTTTTCGTATGCACGACATTGCATACCCCCCGAGCTCTTCTAAATGGAGAGAATTCAAAGGGTCGGGAGTTTATTTTCCTTTCAATGTCAATTCAGAGTTATGATAATCCTACTCCCTGGTTGACACACAAATGTTCGATCCCACCATATGGATAAATGATGTGGTACCTTATGGAAAGGATGCACATTGGGTTCCCCCTTGTGCATTTCCTGAACCTCCAGAAGAGCCTGCCGCCATATGTTGTCCCTGAGAGAATGATTTAGTCAACACAGTAGGTTTTTTTTGGGCCAACAAATGTTGGGCTTCTTCCATTTTGGGGCACTGATGAGTAAAGTGGTCATCTTTAAAAAATTTACACTGAAACTTCACCTTATTTTTCTCTTTCTTAGCCCCTCCAACATTAGAATTGGTTTATTATCATTTTTATTATTATTCCCAATTCTTTTTTTATCTTTACCCTTCTTCTTACCTTCGGGTTGTTGGGTACCCCTCAGATTTGATAATTGCACAAAGTGTACATATGACGACTGGATAGTGGGAACGATTGAAGTTGTAGCTTAATTGGCCATAGCTTTATGGATATTCATTTAGATTCTAACCAGATATGTTGTAGTGTTATTGACAGAACCAACAATGTCATCGACATGTGGTCGAGATTTCGGTTTCAAAGCGTCAATTTTTGACCGAGATGCATCCAGAAAAATTTCATACAGGATCCCAAACTGAGAGTGCATCAAGTCCAACTATTGGGCCCTAAATATGGATTCCTCCTCAGATGTTACCCTCAACATAGAGACATTCTTGGAGATATAAAGCCACAAGGATTTCAAAAACCATTCTTAGAGGAACTTGGGAGGAATTGTGGCCTTAATAATGCTCTTTCACCTTCACCACTCTTGTATATGATCTAAAATGTGGGTATCTTTTCCTCACCTCGACGTCAACAACAAATGAATTTTGACATCGTACTGGACTGGAAGCTGAAAATGGTTGAAAAAGACCAACACGAGATCATGAAAAGTATAGAAATATAACCTCTGCAATTCGATGTACCACTTCACAACAACTCCTATAAGAGTGCATTGAAACAATCATAATCTAAAGGAGTCATCATTCAACTAATTTGACAAACATCATAGGTGAAACGTTGTGATGTGGTCGCTCGGATCCTCACCATATTTTCCTTCAAACTTAGCAATGTCTTAGGGTAATTTTGTGGGAACCAAGGGCGAATTCGAATCATGACACATCAGGTCATTCATTATTTTTGACAAATCTTGCAAGATCAATGTTTCTGAAAAGGGAAGCCTTGATTGTGGCTTTGAATTCAAACTACCGGGGTTGGGAGCCCAAGGTTGATTGGCAACTGAAAAATAAAAGCATGGGTTGTAACTGGCACTAAGTTGCCAGGAAGAGTTCTTTGATTGGCCAGGGTTCTGATAAAAACCAAGATGTCCCCGAGCAAAAGGAGGAAAACTTCCATCCTTCAGGTTCCAAAGGATTGGAAAGGATTTCTCCCTACCAACATCCCTTGCATAGGATTTCATTGACTCTAGAAGGGGTTGCCCCCTAATAGCATCCTAGATGAAGGGAAAGGATTGATCCTGAAGCCACCAAACAATGTGAATGGATTAGAACTTGAAGTCATGTCGGAGGATTGAAATCCTCCACTCATCACACTACTCCACCCTACAAAATTATTAAGCCCGAAAGATGGAATAGACCCGCTTCTGAGCAAGGGGATTGATGAAGGGATATTCCCCTCACCCCAAGGAAAACCTTGCAAGGCATTTTAATATCTCACTTTTTCATAAATAAGGTTTTGAACGATCAACTCAGAACTATACAAAACATGTTGCATGCTTATTGACGACATCCCAAACAAAAACACATTAGAAACAAACAATGATGATAGAGTCACACTCGAAGCCTAATTAGATATAATAATTAGAGGCATAGAGCTACTGACCTATGCATCCCTCATGGATTGAATTGCATTAGTCATTTGGGTAGACATATGAGGGGGTGTAATTCCTCCCCCAACAACAGTCGAAGTGGGGGTTGTAGGGATCCTCGACCCTGACACATTCGAGGCGCCTTCCATAACAAACCATTGAAGAGGATGGTTTTCAGTGTTACCCAACTCAAAATTCATAATATGCACTAAAACTGGATCATTTGATCTAGTTAGCGGAGGGTTCCAAGGTCTAATGACGCCTTCGACTTCGAGATGTAAGTTCTGGTGTAGAAGCGTTCGATTCTACAATCTCGGGCTCTATAAGATGTACATGACCAGTTGGCTCAAAAAAACTATATTGGTCTAGTTGATGCCTCTGAGGAGGTGGAAAAGACTCCACTCTTATCAAAAAAATGCCTTGGACCCTTCAAGATCAATGAAGTAGTTGGTTAGCCACTTTAAATCAAAGATTCAGAGTAACCACCAACAAACTTTCTAAGGCCAACTACACGCACAGAGCACACCACTAACAAAATTACTTAAAGAAGAAACACGCAGAAACCACTTCTTCAATACCTCAACGTAGGTGGATTAGGTCCTGAGACTAAAGAAACAAAGAAGTGAGGAAATCGCCCTTCTAAAAAATACGGGTTGATTAAGTCTCGCGACCGAAGAATGGAGTGAGAAGCCATTACTCCAACCTCGACGTAACACCCGTACCCGATGCAAGTAACCCTTGCTTCACAAGGAAACCTCTAGGGGTATTGATAGTGTGATACGACGTCTACCTCAAGTACCATGGGAAGCCCCATGTTGTCACCTCTGTGGTACAGAGGAGAGGATATTAAAGCTACCAACTCGCAGTCGGTGTCCCAGGGGTACAGTCGTCAGTCGAGATCGAACGTATGGGTAGGGTAGCTACGCCTGAATCTCCAAAAGCACTACCTCACATGGAGGCATATACACTAATGAAACCCTCACATACGATCAATATGCTATGTTTGTTCAAGTCTTAGAGGGGTAGTCTCGTCAACTCTTTATCACTCGACCTTATGTTTAACTCTTGTGTTAGAGGAGGCTCCCGGCTATACCTATATGAAAATTGGATTTTTTACCCTCCCTAAGTCAGAATCCTATGTTTTTTCAATGGCCTTGGAGAGTTATCTCTCCAATCCTAATCCAAGGCCCTAATCCTTGACTAATTTGTGAACCCTACAAATAAGTTTCTAGTCAGTTTTTAGATTACGCGTTAATTTTTCTAGTTGTTGTTACTCAAGAGTTGATGGATGTGAAACTAGTGATTTGTTTGAGACCCTGCAGAAATTAAAACACTTAAGAACATTATTTTTTATCAATGAACAAAACTGATTATTCAATGGAAAAATAGTTCTACAAGAACACTTCTAAATGCAAGCTCTTAACTTTCAAATGCAATGCAACTTTTCAAAACAAGAAAAACTGAATCTTTTTCTCTTCGAAGTGAAACTATGACTGATACCAATGAAAACTCAAAATATTTCAAGAATGCAAGTATGTCTTTGAATTCAATGCACAAAGGAGAAGAAAGAATGCTAGGAAATGAACTTTCTTTTCAGTGATAAAAAGAGTAAAAACTGAAAGAAAAGAACAAAGCAAACTTCTTTTTGTATTTTCTTGTTTTTGAAGCAAAACAAAAATGAAAAACTACTAAAAATTTTCTTTTCTTTTCTAAACCAGTGAAAGTAAGGTAGAGAGATAGAAAGGACTAGATTAGAATCATTCAAACTAGAAGGAGGGATACCAAAGAACCCCAAGAAAGAAAAGACTCAACAAAAGAAATTCCACACTACCAAACTAGGATTGAAGTAATTAGTAATGGAAACTAATACTATTTTTATTTTTCCTTATGAGATTAACTAACTTAACTTATTTATGAAACTAACAGCAGGCTAAAGAGACTAAGAGGACTTGAAAAGATCCCAGAAAACCAAAAACAACTTCCAGAAAGGTTGAGGGAAGTTGAAAAACTCTCTCTCAGGAGATGTACGTGACTGTGCACACAACATGATTCACATGTACGCATCTGTCTCAAGGGTAGGGCATGTTTGTACACACTTGTCTACACTATAGGCCATGTATGAAACCCTAAATATTCCAGAAAGATTGTAAATAACGGGCCAAAAGGCTTGCAAAGGTACAAGTAAGACTCTGAATTACTAAACTACTCAATAAATATAGAAACAAGCCAAACAAACAGAAAAACAAATGCAAACTCCTATAACTAACCCAAAAAGGAGACAGTCCTCAATATGGTCGCAAATTCTGATATAGAGAAATTATCATATGGTTATGGGTTAAAGCCACAATAGAGCTTTTACTCTAGCCCTTGATAGGAAAATAAGGCGCTTAAGGGTAGTAGGAGAATCTGATCTAGTGGTTTCTCAGATAAATTTGAAGTTTGCCATTGAAAATGAAAGGTTGAAGAAGTATAGGGATTATGTGAGAGATGTTATGAAATTCTTTGATGAATTCTCAATTGAAGCAGTTCCTAGAGAAGAAAACCATGTGGGTGACACCTTGGATGTCTCTACTTCCACTCTGCAACCTTGTGAGGGTCCTCTCCAAGACTTGTGCAAAATGGAAGTAGTCTTTAGACCTTTGGTACCTAACAACCTTGAGCATTGGCAAGCCTTTGATGATGATGCCTAGATCCTCAGATTCATGCAAGGTGGTAAATATTTCTCTAACTCCCAAATAAATTTCATGTCCAATTCCATGAATATGGAAGTTATAGACTTTCCCAACAACACCCTCCTAAAAGGATGTATTTCCTTGGAACAAATGTTTGATAAACATGACATTTATAGGGGAAAACATTTCTAAGACCATTATGATAAATTGTTGGAATTCAACATTGGGACAGAGATTGAGCTGAGAATGGTAAAAATAGGAAAGGGAACTACAAGGGCCAAGAGAAGAAAGATACCATACCTCATTTTCCAATTTAAGGATGTTTTCCTTGGACTTATGATGACCTAAAAGAATATAGAATTGATTTCATCCAACACACCATTCCTCTGGTAGATGGAGCCAAACAATTCAGAAAAAATTTAAGACATATTAATCCAAAGTTGGCACCCCAAATCTGGAAGGAACTTCAAAAGACGGTATATGTTGGTATCATAGTCCCTATCAAATATTCTTCATGGACGTCAAACCTAGTGGTGGTTCGGAAGAAGAATGGAGACATTAGACTATTAGTTGATTTTGGGAACCTTAACCAACTCTCATTAAAAGATAACTACACTCTCCCAAACATGGAACATTTGTTACAGAGAATTACCAATGTCAGGATGATGTCCATCTTGAATGGTTTCTCTAGTTATAACCAAGTCTTGTTTAAAAGGGAGGATCAACTTAAGACCGCATTCACTACCCCATGGGGAACTTTCATCTACCTAAGGATGCATTTTTTCCTTATGAATGTTGGTTCTAATTTCCAAAGAGAAATGGATTTTTCCTTCAAATATCTCATTGAAAAGATCATAGAAATATACCAAGATGATTTAACAGTCGTGTCCAAAGAAATGAACGTGTATGTTTTGCACCTAAGAACAATATTTTAGTGATGTAGAAAGTATGGTATTTCCCTTAATCCCAAAAAGTCCATCTTCGATGTGGATAAAGGGAATTTGTTGGGACACATAGTCTCGAAAGAAGGCATTTCTATCAATCTCGGAAGGGTTGAATCAATCAATCATATACGACCTCCCACTAACAAGAAGTCTTTACAATCATTCTTCGGTAAAATAAACTTTATCAAATGATTTATCCTGAATTTCATCGAAAATATCAAACCCATTAATGCTTTACTTAAAAAGGATGCAACTTTAAGATGGTATAACAATAGCCTGAAATGCTTTGAAGACATTAAAGATGCCATTACTAAGGCACATGTCCTGGTCATCCCTGACTACTCATGTGACTTCATAATTTTCTCATTCACTTCTAAAGACACTATAGCCAAAGTCTTATTACACAAAAATAAGGATGACCATGAGAAACCAATCGCTTTCATGAGTAAGGCCCTCTGAGATGTAGAATTGAACTACTCCATCACTGAGAAGCAATCTTATGCCCTTGTCAAGTCCCTTAAGCACTTTAGAAGTTATATCAGATATAACAAGATTATAGCTTATGTGCCTTATCCTACCGTAAAGGATGTTCTATCTCAGTAGGATTTTCTAGGCACTAGGGGAAAGTGGGTGTCCAAACTTGAAGAGTGTGATTTAGAGATAAATCCCATCAATATTATCAAGGGGCAAGGTCTAGCCCAAATGCTGACCGAAAGCAACAACAAGGCCATACAATTGGGAGAGAATGAACAAGTCAATGTGATAGTGAGTGAATTGGAACATGATGAGTGGTATGTGGACATTATCTACTACCTAAAGAAACTTTCATGCCCTGACCACTTATTAGATCACAAGAAGAGGGCCTTTAAGCTAAAGGCCATGAAGTATTTCTTGACCCAAGATGGTCTGGGTTGGAAGAACATGATGGAATCATCCTTAGGTGTGTAAATAAAGATGAAGTGAACCATTTGATTAAGGAAATCCATTCAAGATATTGTGTCGATTCCTATGTTGCATGTACTATATCCCATAATATACTAAGGGCGGGTTACTATTGGCCCACATCGTTCATTGATACCCATCATTATGTCAAATCATGCCAACCTTGCCATTTCTTCACAAGAAAACAATGACTCACTATGCTCCCTTTGAAACCAGTCATTGTTGAAGCTCCTTTTCCACAATGGGGTCTAAATTTTATTATTGAATTCAAGCATAACTTTAGTGATGGATATCATTGGGTTTTGACCGCTACAGACTATTTCACTAGGTGGGTAGAGGCCATCCCAACAAAAAAGGAAATTGAGGAAGTTGTCATGAGTTTCCTCGAGCACGGGATCATAACATGATTTGGTACCCCTGTAGTTTCATTCTTGTGAGAAATTTCACCCTGTGGACAGTTTGAACTCCCCTTTGGCCCAAGACCCCTTCTTTTGTCCAAAGACAAAAGAAAACAAATGGACACTAATGTCCCTTTATATTATATTGACTAACATAAATGAGATGGAAGAGAATATGGTGTACCTTTTTACGATGGTCGTCCTCCCTGCTCCAACCTATGACCTTGATCTCCAAGCTCCTAGGTGCAAGACATGACCTGAAATGGACAACCAGGAATCTCCTTCTTCTACTCTATGTGGTTAGACAAAATAGATCTATCTACGATGACTGAAACAACAATAGGGAATATGTTTGAACACATGAACTTGAAGGGAATAGGCCAAGTTTATATTAATGGAAAGACAATAAATAAATCACTTACAAATCACCTTTAATGTTGAAACAACATCTCCAATCTCTCTATTCCAACCCTTGCATGAATGTCTTTAGATCAGAATGATTATGCTTCAGTGGATTCCTCCCCCTTTCACCATGGAAATTCCCTCAATATATAGGATTGGGAGGATTAACCACCATAAGATATTTTGGGAAATGGTTGAGGATTTTACTCCATAATTTGGGATTTTGGATTCTTAAGGTTTCCTAGGATGGACCCAAGTATGGTGACTCGAATCCTTGACCCAAAAAAACTTGAATATCCTTGGATTTGTACCTTAGAAAAAGGTGGGATAGTTGCAACCTCCTTTGACCACATCAACACTCCCTCAAAATTGAACACAGAGTGTTAGAAATGCTCCCTAAGAATGGGAAGGGGAGCATTGGTAAGGGTCCAATACTCCATATACATGGGAAGGGGAACGTTGACCTTCAAAACCATCCAAAAATGGTCAAAATTCCAAGTAAAAGGCATGTTTTCAGCTTTCAAATGATGGGTTTCTTCCTACAAAATCACTTAGGGATTATGAAAAATGTTCTTTCATGGTGTCAAGGGGTTGTGACACTTAGTAAAGTGCATGCGAAACTTATTAAGGTGAATAAAGAACTTGACAAAGTGCATGCGACACTTAGTAAGGTGCATATGACACTTTACGACACTTGCGAAACTTAAGTGTAAATAGGTGTGACACTTAAGTGTGGCATTTTGGTGTGTAACACTTGCCAAAATTACTACTGACAATGATAAATCATTTATCTCCCTTGCATTGAAGGAGTTATACTTCAAGTACGGGATCGTCTTGTCTCACTCTTCAAACTACTATCCCCCGTGGAATGGATTAGCATAATCGAGTAATATAACCCTAATGAATATTGTTGAAAATATTGTAGGGGGAACAATAAGGCCTAGTATAGTAAGATCAAGTACGTTGTATGGGAATATCGCATTACAACAAATACTTCCACAATAAAAACCTCATTTTAGCTTGTATATGGACTGGAAGATAAGTTTCCCATCTACCTCCAAATTCTTACCCTTTGTTTCCAACAAAAATAGATGATTGATAAGGAGGATTTGCAAGGAAGGATCAATCAACTGGTAGAACTAGATGAATCTAGGAGGGATGCTTTGGATCAAATGACATGCAATCAAGAGAATATTAAGAGAATGTTTGATTGTAAAGAAATTAGTAGTGTTTTCAAAGAAGGAGACCATGTGCTACTTTGGAACAAAAGAAGGGAAAAACCAGGAATGCATAATAAGCTAGATAGCTTGTTGAATGGACCCTAATAGATTGTAAGTATGGCATGTCTCAATTGATTCAACTTAGCCACGCTTGAAGGAGAAAGGATAAAGTTACATGTTAATGTACACCTTCTCAAACTTTATTACCCCAATGGAACATGACTAACCTGGATTATAGTAGGTATGTTAGGGTAGGCATTTGCATCTTGCATTACATTATATATGTTGCATCATGCATATCATGGTAGCATATTTGCATCTTGTTTGGATTTGCATACATTCTTATGATATGCATATTATTTTCTTGAATCATTGCATATTGTTATGTTACATTTTTATGCTTTGCATACTCATATTGATATGTTAGATTAAAAAAGTGTCAAATAAAATTATTTTATATCCTTGCTCTATATTTTGTATAGTCGGCATACTTTCTCTTATGAATAACGAGTGAGTGTGCCACCCATTGATATCCCAATGTGTCTTGTTTCAGTGTGTGTAGGCACAGGTCATACAAGGAAATGTTAAGGTTCTCATGTGCTCTACGGTGGGAACATGTCACCATGTATAAGCCAGATGTTACTCCCCCCCCCCCAACACTAGGGGTAACTAAGGAGATCATTTCTTGAGACCCACAGGTAGCAGACATGGAGTGTCAAGAGTCAGATTTGTTAGAAAAACAAGATCACAGAGCAATAAAATAAAACAAATGTGGAAATAAAACACAGAAGATACACAATACAATAGAGACACAGATGTATGTGGTTCGCCCAGTGTGGGCTATGTCCACCAGAGAAATTGTCAAGTCATTCCTTTTTATTATCCAACAAAATGAAGGGATTTTGGCTAGTATGTATCTTTTCCAACTTCAAATGTCCATCTTCCAAGACAAATCGTATGAAATGGTACATGAGTTTTATATGCTTAATATTTGAATGGAAGGATGATTTATTTGGAAGATGAATGGCACTCTCAATGCCATAGTACAACCTGTTATTCTCCTGCTTCTTTCCCAATTCCTCCATAAACCTTTGTAACCAAATCATCTCTTTACTAGCCTTTGTAGAAGCAACATACTTTTCTTTTGTTGTTGAAAGTGCAACAACCTTTTCATTTTTGAAATCCAACTTATTGTTGTTCCACCTATAGTAAAAACATACCATGCGGTGCTCCTACTGCTATCTTTATCACCTGCCATATCTAAATCAACATATCCTTGTAGAACAGTGTTTGAACCTCCAAAACATAATGCATGAGTATTTGTACCTCTCAAATACCTGAGAATCCACTTTACTACCTCCCAATGTTCTTTACCTGGATTTTTCATATACCTGCTCACAACTCCCACTACATGTGCAATATTTGGTCTTGTGCAAACCATTTTATACATCAAGTTGCCAATTGTTGATGAATAAGGGACCCTATATATGTATTCTATCTCCTCCTGTTTCTTGGGACACATTTCCTTGGTTAATTTGAAATGGTTGGTCAAAGGTGTACTAACTATTTTTTCATTCGCCATTCTAAACCTCTCCAACACCTTCTCTATGTACTCACCCTGAGACAATGCCAATTTGTAATTTTTCCTGTCACTTTTTATTCTCATACCAAGGATTTTCTTTGTAGCACCCAAATTATTCATTGCAAATGAATTAGCTAATTTCTTCTTGATAAATTTTATATCTTTCATATTAGACACTGCAACAAGCATGCCATCTACATACAATAGTAAGATAATATAGCTTCCATTTTCTAGCCTTTTAAAATAAACACAGTGATCAGAATGACATCTACTATAACCTTGTTCATTCATAAACCTATCAAACTTCAAATAGCACTACCTTGGAGCTTCCTTTAGTCCATACAAGCTCTTCTTCAACTTGCATACCAAATTTTCCTTCCCTTTGACCTCATACCCCTATGGCTGCTTCATATAAATCTCTTCATCCAAATCCCCATGGAGAAAAGTTGTTTTTACATCTAATTGTTCAAGATGAAAATATTCTACTACCACAAGGCTTAAAATAGTCCTAATTAAATTCATTTTAACAACATGAGAAAATATTTCATCAAAATATATACCTTTCTTTTGTGGAAACTCCTTTACAATAAGTCTAGCCTTGTACCAATTTTTGCCTCCATCTTCTTCCTTCAAATTGTAAACCCATTTATTCTGCAATGCTCTTTTTCCTGCAGAAAATTGAACCAAGTCCCAAGTCTGGTTATTTACCAAGGAGTCAATTTCCTATTTCATTCCTTTCTCCCAGTTCCTTTTAGTTTCTACCTACATTGCCTCTTCATAACTTTCTGGTTCACCAGAATCAATCAACAATAAATAATATAATGAAGGAGAGTATCGTTCAGGGGGTCTACTTAACCTGTAACATCCCTGACCACCAACAAGCCGAGCCATGCCACTACTCAGACACTTTACTTAGCTCTTAGACCATTTCGTAACGTCCCCGACCATCCATGTCGGGCCATGCTACGCCAAAGAACACATATGTTCTCTGTGCGGAACATATTGTAACATAGTCAGCATCCAAACTGAGCTATGCCACATACAATTTTCTATCTGCATGCGACTAAAACATATCCACGCAGAGAACTCTTGCGGAAGATTTATATATAAAATGTGAACAGACAAATATGTTATGTTAATGCACAGATTCACATTGAAATAGCATTAAACATATACATGCAGCATATACAGGCAATACCCATAAAAATAAACACAGTTATAATCACACATATGATAACCCATAAAAATATGCACATAAATAACAATGCAGCATGTGAATTTATCACACAGATGACACTTATCTTGGTAAGAATGTCACCAAATGTGTGCAGACCTTCCACGAACTTCCCAGCCTTAGACCACACTATTCATCACTCTCAACAGTGGGTCACCCCTGAGCTGGGACTAAACTCCACCCGGGTAAGGGTTCCTAACCAGGTTAATGGCTCATGGAAAACGGGAAAGACTCCATCATAGGTGCCTACTCAAACTAACAGCCTACAGTCTCTCATTCCCCACATGCCTATCCCACCCAAGGAAGTGTGCCCCTTCTCTGCTCAACAGTCCCTCGGCTGCCCCACTTCTCCTCCAGGGCTTCAGCATCAGGCCGGACAGGAAATCTCAGAGCCCTGTAGCTGCAGTTCAGCACCTTTAGGAAGTCAATTCCCAACAATTCTCTCACCCAAAAAAATTCTCACTGGCCTGACAACCCGCCTCTTCAATATCCCACGGGCCTGACAACCCGCTTCTTCAGTATCGATCCCCAGCTAACCAGCTACACCAACACAAAATGGCTATGGATACAGGTTCTGATACATTGAAATGAATGTCTGGGGATAACTGACTGTGTGAGTGAAAATGGTCATGGCATCATGGTTGAATGATGGAAGGAATGATGGAAAATATGATGGTCCGAATGATGGGGGAGTGTGAAAATGAACTAAGTCCCGACAATATGTATGCATGTCCCCAACTTGACACTTGTCATGTTGGGAGCTACTTTGGCCCACTTGTCCCCAACTTTAGAACTTAGGATAACATAATTATCCATACTTTATACTTTAAGAAATATTAATATAATATTCTTCTTCTTTTTTTTGGCTTAAGCTCCCTAGCTTAGCCCTTTTCTTAACTTTTGGCCCCCACCCTTTCCCCAACTAGTGGAGTTTAGTCCCCCATCTCTTTTATCGTGGTCGGTCTATGTATTTATATTAATTATGAGACATGTACAACAATAGGCACACTGACCTTTAACATCTAGGATCTTTGGCCTAATCAAAACATAAGCATCATAGCTTATAATAACTAGCTCACCAACCTATAAAACAAAACATATACACAAAGGCTCGTTGGCCTCAATATCGCACGCACTTAATATGTTGCGCGCGGTATCCTATAATGTTCCCATTTCATCATTTTACTGCACAGTACATGCATGCACTACACCATGGAATATGCATGCCAAAAAGATATAAACCAGCTCACCAACTTAAGTAAATTTACATTTACATTTACAATTGGGTTCATCCAAGGGATATTACAATCCCCTCCCCTTATTTATGCACTGTCCTCAATGCATTATATACCATGTACCATTCCAATTCTCTAAGATTTCCAAGCTTTAGCTATTGAAATTTTGTTATCCATCTAGTGCTCTACTTTCCAGCACCAATTTTGGTACACATACTGCAACCGAAAGTCAATTGATCTATTCCATAGAGCTGCTTCAGGAAATAATTCAACTCATTGTTCCTTATTATGTGCTTCAATTATACTTCATTGAAGCAGCAACTAGATGTAGATCCATGTCGTTCCACCCAGACTTGTATCTTATTGTTGATAAACACTCAGCAGCGTACCACTCCCGAGCATGGATATGAATCCATCAGAGCAATGGATTCCTAAGATAACCACGGCCCACAATCAATATCGACATAGTCTAGGCCAAGGTACCAAACCTTAGTAGCACTCCAACCAACGGTCTCTCTTCCCCACATGCCTCTACAACCCAAGGTAGTATGCACCTTCACTATCCAATAGTTCATCGACTGCTCAACTTCCCTTCCAAGGCTCTAGCACAGGCTAGACAGGAAGTCTCAGAGCACCATGGCTCCAGGAGTTCTAATTTTAATCATTATCATCTCATCTGCATCATAAACATGCATTTATCATGAGAGAGCATTATAAAAATTCCATTTTTAGAAATCAAATTAATTTCATAATGAATTTGACTTTTCCCAAAATATGAAATTCTATTTCATAATTTTTCATTGTTGTTGCAATAATAGGATCTAGTTTTCCTTATGTATTTCAGCAAGCACCATGCTAAATACCATTTTTTTTCCTGCAATGATTATATATTGCATACAACCAACAAATTGTCAATATTTTCTGTACATCATAATTCAACATGTACAACACCTTATGCCATGATCATAGAATTGCATGGACCTAGAAATTCAATCACAATTGCCAAACAATTTAACCAAATAGAATGACTCATCATTATATGCATATGCATGTTCATAATTAATAACAGTAAGTTCATTCCTTCAGTTTTCTGAACATAAATTTTTTGTAGTCATTATGCATGTGACCACCTCAATTGCAACTTTCATGTTGCAATGTTTAACAGTTCCTAAAATGTTCTCAACTTCATGAGTTAGCACATTTCAACCATTAGTATAATTATTTCCATGTAAAAACATATATACATCCATTCACAAAATGCATTAAGCAAAATGCATTTAAGTATACAATTCCATCATGTATGAGTGCAACTCTGCCACTTACCAGGCATGAGTGCAACTCTCAATGCTTATTTATTCAATGCACCCTTGCATTTTTTTTTCAGAATGAGCTTTATCTAAATCATGCATCTTACCATCCATAAATTGGAAATCTGGCCAATGTCTTGACACATCTCCACACACTTCACATTGTCTTCACAATTACTTGGATGTCTTCCTTTTCGACCTGAACACTACACCAAGAAGACAATTTTGTAGTGTTTATTAGTGTTAGAAAAAAGGTTGCATTCCAAGTTTTATTTAAAGTAGGAAGCTCATTGGGTATTTGTGTGGCACAAAATATTTCTATAACCATACCTTGCCATATCCAACCATGTCCTGGTCTCATACATGACTAGTTTTCTTAGCATCATTCCTATAACAAGTTATTATCTTTTTGTTTTCTCTGGTTATTGCCTCATAACCAAATTAACATGACATGCTACTATGTCAGTGTGTACATTCAAAAGCTAAAAGCTTTGATATATATAACAGGCCTCTAGCCTTTACCACACTTAGTGGTAACTTAATCTTGTCAATGCACTTAAACAATACCATACAGTGTATTATAAACTTCAATTTTGGGAAATCCTTACCTGAATTTCCCTTCGGCAATTATGCAATATAATTTCAAAAGAGAAATACTTCCCTGCATGGTTGGCATTAAACAATTTTAATGCTACCTGATTAGTTGATGACAATAGAATCTCTTATGCCTCTTTATCAGTCTTATAATCAACATTCCATCGTTCTGATGCTTTCTTTCATATGCAGCCACATTATTAGCAACACTTGCAAACATGCAAGCATTCTCACTTTATGGTTGTCCCAACAAGACATAAAATACTTGCTTCTACAGTAATTGCAACAAATCCTTTCTTCCTGTATCATGTTTCCTTGTTTATCCTAGAAGTCTTCCATTCTTCTGGATTCTTGAATCTTAAAGTGCTCCCCATTGTAACCATTGTACATGATTATTTCTGATCTGAGCACTTTCTAGCCAAATCATCTTGGATGCCTTTGTTTTTCCATCCAAATACTAAAATGATATTAACCTTCATATTTTATTTGTTTTCTGGATCCATCTATCCCAACTCATACTTGGATGAATTATAATTCCAATCTTGTTGTCTTATAGACTTTGGATCTTCAACATCCATTTATTTTTCAGACTGAACTATTCCAGTTCTTCCTTGAATGAATAATTTAGTATTTGGGTTTTCTTTCATTTTTCTCCACTCTTTGCCAACTATCCTCAAACTTGGATTTCATAGCCAAATTTCTTATCATGTTGTAAGGATGGACATATGCCTCCTTCCCTAGCTGCATAGAATTAATTAAAAGCAATTAATACATATTTTAACTTACCAACATAGTTTCAAGTGGTACCTCCACCCCCTGGGAATGTCACTCATGGCTCCATGCCATTTGAGATGGATTCTTCTTAGGCACCATCTCTTTTGCATTCAAACCATGCATAGAACCATTTTATTCTTCATGGTTCTTTACTGACTCTCTACAGAGATTCATTTCACCTTTAAGTCTTTCTTGGCTTTGACATCTTCATGTTATTGTGGAAATATATTCAATACTTTTGGAATGCATCAATAATCTCTACTAGTATTCTTGATTTCCCCCTTGAAGTGTTTTCATGCATTCCCAATTGCTTGATATCTACCCAATGAATTGTTCTTTCATTATTCTAGGATGCTCATGGACTTGCAACTACATATTTTGTTGATATTATTTTTCAGCATTACCCTATTATTCGGATCCCTCTAATCCAACTCCTACATGACCCAATTATATTTCCAGTCATGTTTTCTGAGTAACCTTGGACAGTTAACATCCACTTCCTTCTTGAGGTACTTGATTTATCCTTTCCTTAACTGATCATATCAGTACTTGGATTTTCTTGTTGTCTATTACTTTCCCTTGTCTTGACCAATTTGATTTCAACCTGCCTTGCACAATCCAATTCTATCATATCATAAATAATGCCCTTCATACCATGCTTCCACTGTGCACTCTGATAACCATAAGGGAAGAATTACTCTAATTTCATAGCTAATCCATGGATATGATGCACTCCTTATCCAATATGCAATAAGCCTATTTCTTTATCTTATTACTGTCATTCAGGTAGCCAATTCCTTTTATAATAGATTTGACTCCAATGTATTGCTTAATCTATATATTGGTTTCTTTGGGAGTGAATGAAATTTCACTAATTCATTCATTACTTGATCTATTCCTCTGCCCAGATTCCATTGGATACTTGAATAACATGAGAGGACTTCATGTAGTGGCTTCCAAAGACTTTACGGCTACGCTAAGATTCATACCTTAACATTTTGTAGTCTTGGATTTTGATCATCTTATGAAATATTTTTGTCATAGAATTCTTTCCTTGAGTACCTCAGCTTATTTTTAACCAAATTTTCCACCTTCACACCTGTTAATAACCAAAATTTCTTAGCTATTCAAAACTGTGCAGTCAACAACATTTGTTAGGCTAACTGTTTCATCAATTTTATGAAATTATGTACAATTTTGTTCCAATAATGCATCAGAATTATTCTTCTGATCTCCTGTGAAAATTACTACCCAAATCAATTTTATGGGTGTATAATTAGACTCCTCTATCCTATACCTTTCCAACACATTCTCCCATGCTCAATTCCAAGTCTTGAGCAGAAAGTTATGGCTATTTAAAAATTGTCCATTAACTTTTATGTTCACAATTCAACTTGGCGCAATTATGTGTTGTAATTATGCATTTCTGCACCTACTCCATTGGAATTTTCATGTGAGCTCCATTGGGTTTCGTAATATACATCTTATGGACACTCTATCCAAGTTTCACCTCATTATGGGTTCTAGGCTGCTATTTACAGCTTGCTAAAGTTCTAGGCCAAAATACCATATTGTAATTGATATTCTACAGGTACGTTCTTTTCCATATTAAACACTTTTAACATGCTCAGAAATTTAATTCATATCTTGGAATGTCTTCTATGGCTCAATAGATTTCCATTGACTTCTCATGCGCCTCAATATGATTCCGGAGCAGAAATTTATGGCTCTCTGAAGTTAGATGGGTCTTACTTTTTACCCTCCACTGTTTGTCTTGTAACTTTCTCATAAAATCTTTGTTTGACGAACAGTTTACACCATTAGAAAGATCTATATGAGCTCTTTCATTTAAGCTACGAAGAAAGAGTGTACCTTCAATACACATCTGTCTCGTGGTTTTTGGTTAGCTAAAAACATTGTTAGGGCCCTCAAAAACGCGTTGCAAAAAGATGGCGTTCAAATGATATAAAACGTCACAGAAATTCGTTGGTTTTCTACTGTCGTTCACATTCCAAATGACTTCGCGTGCACAAATATTACCTGTGAACCCATATTCACCACGCACAACAACAACACAAGGTAAATCGTACTTCACAAACTTTAAAATCATTGTTTATCACTTCTCGGTTGCGCCAATAACTGCGCACTACTTTTGTGTCGCACGCCAATATCTACCGCGTGCAGTTTTGGTTCTTGCACTATTACCTGTTGTGCGTAGTTTTTGTATCGCGCGCTGATATTACACATGCATTTCACTCGACACGTTGCACCATGCCAGAGTTTAGTACGCCCCCACCGTGCACCATTACTCTGCGCGCATCATACTGATTGTCGTGAGATAACATATACCCACATTGCGCGTGCACCAACCAAACTCCTCTGCACTCTACCAATATTGCATACAACTCGCGCGCCATTATTATGTGTGTGTATACTGCACGCACCTTCTTATGCATGTGCACACTACGCAATGCCAAAATTTACCCCATGCACCTGCACACCATCATTTTTCCATGCGGTGCCAAAATTTAGCACGCGCACTCACACACTAACATTTTTATGCATGGCACCAAAATTTTAGCGCGCACACCCGCACACTAAAAATTTTCTGCGCGGTGCCAAAATTTTAGCATGCACACCTGCACACTAAAAAAATTTTGTGCCGACTTTTACCTACACAAGATTTTCACTGCGCATCATGCATTTTTAGTGCACCCACCTACGCACATGCATTTTTATGCGCATCAATTCCTCGTGAATTCCGCTGCAAAAATTGGGGCTTTTTCCCAATTCACCATAGACATTCTGCAACTATGAAATTCGTTCAATTTCACCCTGATAACAACAGCTCAACCTCTGTAACAACATATCATTGTGGGTTGACATTTCTAGAACGAATTTTTCCCAAACTCAATTCATGAATTGGGAATTTTAATTATAAAACTCGCTCCAACTATCATGGATTCACTGTAACTTCAAATTCGACCAATTACAGGTCCGAATTTGCTAGAACAGATATTAAATCAGTAATATCTCATCACTTGATTGAATATCTCAATTTTCTCATGAATTCAACCATAGAAATTGGGGCTTTTCCCCATTTCCACCCAGTTGTTGTTACTTTTTACCATGGACATTCTACAAACTGAAATTTGGCCACTTCAAAATAAATCCTCTGTGACATTTTGCTTCAACTCAACTTTCTCGACCCATCCAGGCTTAGTGTTGAAAATTGAAGCTCTGATACCATATTGTAACATCCCCGACCACCAATAGGTCGAGCCATGCCACTACTCACACGCTTTACTTATCTCTGAGACCATTTCATAACGTCCCCGACCACCCATGCCAGGCCACGCTATGCCAGAGAACACATCTATTCTCTGTGCGGAACATACTGTAACATACTCAGCATCCAAACTGAGCTATGCCACATATAATTTTCTATCGGCATGCGATTAAAACATATCCACACACAGAACTCTTATGCAAGCTTTATATATAAAACGTGAACAGACAAATACGTTATGTAAATTCACAGATTCACATTAAAATAGAAGTAAACATATACATGCAGCATATACAGGCAATACTCATAAAAATAAACACAGTTATAATCGCACATATGATAACCCATAAAAATATGCACATAAATAACAATGCAGCATGTAAATTTATCACACAATTGATACTTATCTTGGTAAGAATGTCACCAACTGCGTGCAGAACTTCCACGAACCTCCCAGCCTTAAACCACACTGTTCATCACTCTCAACAGTGGGTCACCCCCGAGATGGGACTAAACTCCACCCGGGTAAGGGTTTCTAACCAGGATAACGTCTCATGGAAAACAAGAAAGACTCCATCACAGGTGCCTACTCAAAATAACAGCCTACAGTCTCTCATTCCCCAAATGCCTATCCCACCCAAGGAAGTGTGCCCCTTCTCTGCTCAACAGTCCCTCGGCTGCCCCACTTCCCTTCCAGGGCTTCAGCAACAGGCTGGCCGGGAAGTCTCAAAGCCCTGTAGCTGCAGTTCAACACCTTCAGGAAGTCAATTCTCAACAATTCTCTCACCCAGAGAATTTCTCACGGTCCTGACAACCCACCTCTTCAATATCCCACGGGCCTAACAACATGCTTCTTCAGTCCCACTCCCCAGCTAACCAGCTACACAAACACAAAATGACTATGGATACAGGTTCTTATACAATGAAATGAATGTCTGAGGATAATTGACTGCGTGAGTGAAAATGGTCATGGCATCATGGCTGAATGATGGAAAATATGATGGTCTGAATGATGGGGGAGTGTGAAAATGAACTAAGTCCCAACAATATGTATGCATGTCTCCAACTTGACACTTGTCATGTTGGGAGCTACTTTGGCCCACTTGTCCCCAACTTTAGAACTTAGGATAACATAATTATCCATACTTTATACTTTAATAAATATTAATATAATATTCCTTTTTCTTTTGTTTTGGCTTAAGCTCCCTAGCTTAGCCCTTTTCTTAACTTTTGGCGCCCACCCTTTCCCCGACTAGTGGATTTTAGTCCCCTATCTCTTTTATCGTGGTCGGTCTACGCACAACAGTGTATTTATATTAATTATGAGACATGTACAACAACAAGCACACCGGCCTTTAACATCTAGGTTCTTCGGCCTAATCAAAACATAAGCATCCTAGCTTATAATAACTGGCTCACCAGCCTATAAAACAAAACATATACACAAAGGCTCGCTAGCCTCAATATTGCGCGCACTTAATATGTTGTGCACGGTATCCTAGAATGTGCCCATTTCATCATTTTACTGTGCAGTACATGCGTGCACTACACCATGGAAGATTCATGCCAAAAATATATAAAACAGCTCACCATCTTAAGTACATTTCCATTTACATTTACAATTGGGTTCAGCCTCGGGATATTACATAACCTAGTAGATCTTCTAACAACACTTGCAGGATTTTTAGGTACATGTTGATCTTGTTGTTGTACATTTTGATTTTCTAGTACCTTTAGAATTTCTTTTTCAGTGATCTCATCAAGCACTATGTATTCTATTTTTTTCTTTTTCTCGTTTCTTTCCCTGCAACTGATATTTGTACATGACCTTCTCATTGAATATGGCATCTCTACTCCTAACGAATTTGCTATTTTCATAATCCCATAAGTGATTCGGATTTATGTAGGAACATAATGAAATACATAAATACACATAAACGCAAATATGCAGCGGAAATAAGACTTCATTTCATTAATAACAAATGACTGAAAAATGCTTACAGACAGAATGGAAATAAACTAGCTAGGGCGCTGGTAGCTTATATCTGAGAATATATGTCGTGGCTACTGGCCTCTGAACTCCCTATTACAATGAGGCTCGAAGGCCTATACATTACTAAGAAACAATGGAAAACCCTAGACATCCAAAAACCTAACCATAGGATATGAAACGCCAAAATATGGGCCCCGTTGGGGTAAATTGGTACATCAATTTCTCGGGGTCGTAACTTTGGCATACTATCTTCGTTTGACGCACATGATACATCGTTAGAAAGATATATCCAAGGAATACACTGCTGATAGTGAATATCGAGTCTAGAACAAAATCATATTCGCCACAACATTCATGCCCAAAAAACGTCGTTTAGGGCCTCAAAACAGCTCCGAAAGTTTAGGACCCGAACAACTGCTAAAAATAGTAAATTGTGCTACAATTAAGGAAACTGAAAAACTGAAAGAAACAATGGTGTGGGTACAAGTGGAATAGGTGGGTGGCCACCAATATCCACCTGGATCAGTCCTCCCCCCTTAGGAATCAATGGTCCCCATTGCGTTGAGTTCCTCCATGAGATGAGGAAACTTCTGTTGAATTTGGTCCCTGGTGAGCCACTTGCCCTGGTGAAGGAGTTGGCCTGCATTGAAAACTTGAAATAGATGGATCCTCTGTTGGTGGGCGTTCTTGATCTGTGTGTCCATAATTCAATCAGTTGTGGCTTGTTCCGGGCAATCTGGGTTTAACTCTGTTGGTGTGAGTTGTTCTGCCATGTCGGATGTGTCTAGTAGAGGTGGAAAGTAGGGCCGAAGGCGGTCCACATTGAACACTGGATGCAGACCAAGGAATGGTGGAATATCGAGCTCAAATTTATTGTCCCCTGTAGCCTTGGTGATGGTGTATGGCCCATATTGGAGCAGGAGAATCTTGCGGTACGGTCCATCGAGGTGCTCCTTTTGCAAATGTAGCCACACTTTGTCGCCCACCTGGAAGTTGTGTGGCACCCGATGTTGATCATGTCGTTGCTTGTACTTAGCATTGGCTTTGTCCAAGATGTCATGAACTTGTTGGAGGATGTGATGAATGCACTCAATGAACTTGTTTGCCTTGTCAACCTCAGACTGGACATGGGCTAAATCTGCCCGAGTAGCCACAAATGGCATGGCTACGTCAATGGGACATAGTGGCTGGAATCCCAAGCCCACTCGAAAGGGGTTGTGACTAGTTGAGCTATAGAGAGCCCAGTTGTAGTTATGTTGTACATAGGGGAGACTCTCATCCCATGTGCATGGATGCTTTGAGTTGTACATGTGCAGAATGTGTACAATCATCCGGTTGATGACCTCTGTCTGGCCATCAGTTTGTGGATGGAAAATTGTGGACTTGGTGAGCTTGGTGTCCAGCATCGACCAGAGGCTGGACCAAAATGTACTGAGGAACCTGCTATCCCGATCTGAGATGATAGACTGTGGGATCCCAAAGTGTACCCACACTTGTTCAAAGAAGATTTTAGCAATGGCTTCTGTTGTGATATTCTTCTTGCAGGCCATCATAATGGACATCTTCGAGAATCGGTCGACGACCACAAAAACACAGTTATTGCCATGCTTAGTCGAAGGAAGGCTCGGCATGTAATCCATAGAGATGGATTCCCAAGATCAACTAGGGGTAGGAAGCGGAGTATAGAGGCCTTGCTTCTTGATGGTCGGTTTGACAATGGTGCAAGCAGTGCAGGACTTGATGTACTTCCCGACATCCTGTCGAAGGCTCGGCCAATAGAAATACTTTTGCAGTACTGCCATGGTTTTCTCAACCCTGAAATGCCCAGCGACCTGACTGTAGTGCGCCTCCCAAATCATCTTGGCATGCTCGCTTGAAGGAACACAAAGGTGTCCCAGGTGACAAAGTAGGGCATCCTGGAGGTGAAAATTGGGAACTTGCTTACCCTCCAAGACTGTATTGTATGTGTGGCAAACTTATGGATCACTTGTGTAGAGAAGCGGCCAATCGGAAGTCTCGTGCCCACAAGAGTTGAGCACAATGGTTAGCGCCACGATGGGTGGTCGAATGAGGTAGTCTGCAACATTATTGGTGATGTCTTTCTTGTACTTAATGTTCAAATGAAATTGTTGCAGGTATGTGGACCACTTCTGATGGCGATCATTCTGCAACTTCCCTTGTGTCTGTATGAACTGCAGGGGTCGGTGGTCTGTGTGGATGACCATTTCCTTTCCCAAAATGTAATGCTTCCATTGCCAACAAACCTGCACAATGGAATACATTTATTTGTCATAAGTGGGATACTTCCGGATTGTGTCAGAAAGTGTCTCACTGTGATATGCCATTGGATGCCCATGTTGAGTAAGGACTGCCCCAATGGCATAGTTAGAGGCATCTATCTCGATCTCAAATGATTGTTGCAAGTCTGGTAATGTGAGCACTGGTGTGGAGAAGAGGCAATGCTTCAACTCCCTGAATGCCTTATGTTGAGATTCGGACCGAAATAATTTATCTTTATCTCCTCCCTTGGTGACTTGACTCAAGGGCCAAGTGATATGAGAGAATCCCAACACAAACCTACGGTAGAAATTGGCAAGACCTAAAAAGATGTGAAGCTCTGTTAGGGTGGTTGGGGCTGGCCAATCCCAAATGACTTGGATCTTTGTTAGATCCACATGCACCCCCCTCTCATCAATAATGTATCCCAGATACTGAAGCTTCATCATGCAAAAAGTGCATTTCTCCAAATTGGCACACAACTTGTGTTGTCGCAGTGTTTGGAAGACTTGTCGAATGTGGTGGAGGTGCTCTTCCCAAGTCTGGCTGAAGATCAGAATGTCATCCAAGTACACCACTACAAATGAGTTGGTGAATGGTCATAGGATGTCTTCCATTAGCCTCATGAAGGTTGTAGGGGAATTTGTCAACCCGAATGGCATGACCAACCACTCGAAAAGGCCCTCCTTGGATTTGAAGGCAATCTTCCACACATCAGAGGGTTCGATTGGTACCTGGTGATACCCCGACTTCAAGTCGATCTTGTTGAAATATTTCACCCCCTTGAATTGGTCCAGAAGGTCATCAATCCATGGGATCGGGTACCTATTCCGAACAATGATCTTTTTCAGTGCCCGATAGTCAATGCAAAGTCTCCAAGTCCCATCCTTCTTCTTCACCAACACGATTGGGCTCCCACAGGGTGATGAGATGGGCCGGATGTGACTTTTCTGCAACAGCTCCTGAATCTGCCTCTTGATTTCATCATTCTCCGTAACATAGCGCCGATAGATGGGTCCATTGGGCAGCAGCGCACCTGGGGTCAGATCGATGGGGTGCTTGACCTGGTAGTGTAGAAGAACCCCTACAGGGGAGGTGAACATGTCCTCGTACTCCTCCACGACCTTATCCATCTATTGTTTTCGTGCAGTGGGGCCCTGTCTGGAGGTCATGGCCACAGTCTTCCTCTTTCCCTGAGGGCGAATCATCAGGAAATCAAATTTCTTGGTTTTGGAAATGAGCTTACTGCATTGTTTTGCAGTAACCAAAGAGATGGTGGTAGGCGGTGCTATCTCTAGTATCTTGTACAACTTATTGCCCAAGGTGATAATAACAGCATGAGACCTGGACTCATACATAGCATGTCGCTTCCACAAGTACGGTTGGCCTAATAATACATCAGAAACATCAAGAGGAGAAATTTCACATAATACCTCATCTATGAAGATCTTGAAGTTGTAGGGAAGGAGACATTGTTGGCTGACGCAGAGGTCCCATCCCTGGTGCAACCACCCGATGGTGTATGGTTGTGGGTGTTCTTTGGTCGACAAGCCTAGCCGCTTCACGACCTCTACAGAGATAAGGTTCTTCTGGCTCCCGTTGTCGACAATGAACTGCAACGAGGAACCCTTTACCCACATCTTGCAATGGAAGAGACGCACCACCTCCCCTAGATATTTTGGTTCCTCCTGATGGATCTTTGTGGTGGAAATAGTGGTGTTGGACTCCGTATCGATAATATGCTTTCCCCTATCATTCCCCTTGTTGGGTTCTGATTCAGAGTCGGAGCATGCATCTGATTCAAAAGCCTTCAACTCAGCTACTAGTGACTGCTTGGCCCGACACTCACTTGTGTTGTGAGTGGAGCTCTTATGGAACTCACACCACTTCCCCATGTCCTTTTTTGGCTTCGTGTTGTTGTTATTTGCTTGTGGCTTTGGAAGGTTATCCTGGGCCGCCCCGCCTTGGCTTGGTCCTTTGTTCTGGGGTTTGGGGGTACCTTTCCCTTGCTTATGATTCACATACCGAAAGTCTCACTTTTTCTGTTTGAACTTCTGCTCAATCTTGGCAGCATATCGGCACGCCACACCAAGCGAGGAGATGTCGAGGAACTCCATTTCCTCCTAAATGTATCTATGTAGAAAACTGCATTACTTTAACACCAAATTTATCTCTGAATCTTTGATACCCAACTTTGTGTGTAGGGTATGAAATAGATTCGTCATCTCATGCACATCTTGGTCCCTTTGTTGTCGCAGCGTAGTCCATTTTATCTATTTATCCTCATAGCTCCCCACGGGATAATATTGTTCCTTGATGGCGTCTTAGAAAGAATTCCAAGTGGGTGTGGCTGAGAATAGAGAGGGTTCCCCCTCGCCTTGTTTCTCTGAGTAGGTTTCCCACTGATCAGAATCTGGACCAGGGGTCAAATTTTACCTCAAAAATGAAAGTTCTCAGAATTTCCTCAAAACAAATGGGTTTGTAGCCCTCATCGTCACGAACCCAACGCAATTCGTTTCATCTCAAACGGACGTCGGGAGCGAAAGTTATCGCGATCTGTTCGAATCGCCAAACAGGTAAAAAAAGTGCTGACAGGGCAGGCCGTACTGCCACGTGGCAGAGGCCGTACATCTGACTGGACATCCGTACGATGACTTGGCATTGGTGACGTGGCACATTTCTGTTGGATGGTGGTCGATGAATTAAGAGTTGACACGTGTCATGAATGTGGCGAATGGAAAGGTGCCACGTGGCCCAATGTAAGGCTGCCACGTGGCACCCATTTATTTGTTGTTGGTATTGTGTGGTTAATTAAAAATTTGAATGGAGGCCGTGGGGTTCGACCCCAGGACCTCCCCACGCGCCAAAGTCTTAACAAAGTTCACCAACCGTTAGGCCACACGTTGCCACTTGATTTATACACGAGTTTTATTACATTTGAATGCGTATTTGGTTATATATGGTGGGGGGTCGGGCCGGGGCTTGGCCCCGACCCCCGGTTCCTTTACATTATCATATGACCACAGCTTGGGTGATAGCGCGCGGAGTATATAATAAGTTTCGTTGCAATGTTTATTTAAAACATACAAC
>ML796130.1:288974-309118 GCA_009831015.1 Picea engelmannii | reverse complement strand
ATAAATGCAGAGATGCAGCGGAAATAAGACTTCATTTCATTAATAACAAATGACTGAAAAATGCTTACAGACAGAATGGAAATAAACTAGCTAGGGCGCTGGTAGCTTATCTCTGAGAAGAGATGTGGCGGCTACTGGCCTCTTAGCTCCCTATTACAATGAGGCTCGAAGGCCTATATATTACTGAGAAACAATGGAAAACCCTAAACATCCAAAAACCTAACCCTAGGAGATGAAACGCAAGAATATGGGCCCCATTGGGGTAAGTTGGTACATCAATTTCCCGGGGTCATAAGTTTGGCATACTATCTCTGTTTGACGCACATGATACATCGTTAGAAAGATCTATCAAAGGACTACACTGCTGAAAGAAAATATTGAGTACAAAATGGACTCATATTTGCCGCTCCGGACTTGCCCAGAAAACATCATTTAGGGCCTCAAAACAACTCTAGAAGTTCAGGACCTGAAGAACTGCTAAAAATAGTAAATTGTGCTACAATTAAGGAAACTGAAAAACAGAAAGAAACAATGGTGTGGGTCCAAGTGGAATAGGTGGGTGGCCACCAATATCCACCATGATCATTCATCCCCCCTTAGGAAGCAATGGACCCCATTGCATTGAGTTCCTCCATGAGATGAGGAAACTTCTGTTGAACTTGGTCCCTGGTGAGCCACTTGCCCTGGTGAAGGAGTTGGCCTGCTTTGACAACTCGATATAGATGGATCCTCTGTTGGCAGGTGTTCATGATCTATGTGTCCATAATTCGATCATTTGTGGCTTGTTCCATGCTATATGGGTTTAACTCTGTTGGTGTGAGTTGTTCTGCCATGTCGGATGTGTCTAGTAGAGGTGGAAAGTAGGGCCGAAGGCGGTCCACATTGAACACTAGGTGCAGACCAAGGAATGGTGTAACACCGAGCTCAAAGGCATTGTCCCCTATAGCCTTGGTGATGGTGTATGGCCCATATCGGAGTGGGCGAATCTTGCGGTAAGGTCCAGCGAGGCGCCCCTTTTGCAAATGTAGCCACACTTTGTCGCCCACCTGGAAGTTGTGTGGCACCTGATGTTGATCATGTTGTTGCTTGTACTTAGCATTGGCTCTATCCAAGATGTCATGAACTTGTTGGTGAATGTGATGAATGCACTCAATGAAGTTGTTTTCCTTGTCAGTCTCAGACTGGACATGGGTTGAATCTGTCTGAGTAGACGCAAATGGCATGGCTATGTCAATGGGACATAGTGGCTGGAATTCCAAGCCCACTTGAAAGGGGTTGTGGCTGGTTGAGATATGGAGAGCCTAGTTGTAGTTGTGTTGTACATATGGGAGGCTCTCATCCCATGTGCATGAATGCTTTGAGTTGTACATGCACAGAATGTGTACAATCATCCGGTTGATGACCTCTGTCTGGCCATTAGTTTGTGGATGGAGATTTGTGGACTTGGTGAGCTTGGTGTCCAACATTGACCAGAGGCTGGACCAAAATTTACTGGGGAACATGTTGTCCTGATCTGAGATGATAGACTGTGGGATCCCAAAGTGTACCCACACTCGTTCAAATAAGAGTTTAGCAGTGGCTTCTGCTGTGATATTCTTCTTGCAAGCCATCATAATGGACATCTTCGAGAATCAGTCGACGGCCACAAAAACATAGTCATTTCCATGCTTAGTAGAAGGAAGTCCCGACATGTAATCCATAGATATGGATTCCCAAGGTCGACTGGGGGTAGGAAGAGGAGTATAGAGGCCTTGCTTCTTGATGGTCGGTTTGGCAATGGCACAAGCAGTGCAGGACTTGATGTACTTTCGAACATCCTGTCGAAGGTTCAGCCAACAGAAATACTTTTGTAGTACTGTCGTGGTTTTCTCAACCCTAAAATGCCCAGCAACCCGACTGTAGTGTGCCTCCCAAATCATCTTGGTACGCTCACTTGAAGGAACAAAAAGGTGTCCCAGGTGACAAAGCAGGGCATCCTAGAGGTGAAAATTGGGAACTTGCTTACCCTCCAAGAGTGTATTGTATGTGTGGCCAAATTTTGGATCACTTGTGTAGAGAAGCAGCCAATCGAAAGTCTCGTGCCCACAAGAATTGAGCACAGTTGTTAGCGCCATGATGGGTGGTTGACTGAGGCAGTCTGCAACATTATCGGTGCTGCCTTTCTTGTACTTAATGTTCAAATGAAACTGTTGCAGGTATGTGGACCACTTTTGGTGGTGATCATTATACAACGAGGCCTGGACTCATACACAGCATGTCTCTTCCACAAGTACGGTTGGCCTAATAATACATCAGAAACATCAAGAGGAGAAATTTCACATAATACCTCATTCGTGAAGGGCTTGATGTTGTAGGGAAGGCGACATTGTTGGCTAACGCGAAGGTCTCGTCCTTGGTGCAACCACCCGATGGTGTATGGTTGTGGGTGTGTTGTGGTCGGCAAGCCCAGCTGCTTCATGACCTCTACAGAGATGAGGTTCTTCTGGCTCCCGCTGTTGACAATGAATTGCAACGGGGAACCCTTTACCCACATCTTGGAATGGAAGAGACGCTCTGCCTCCTCTAGATCTTCTGGTTCCTCCTTCTGGATCTTCATGGTGGCAATGGTGGCGTTGGGATCCGCATCGATAATATGCTTCCCCCTATCATTCCCCTTGTCATGTTCTGAATCAGAGTCAGAGCATGCATGCAATTCATAAGCCTTCAACTCGGCTACCAGTGACTGCTTGGCTCGACACTCACTTGTGTTGTGAGTGGAGCTCTTATGGAACTTACACCACTTCCCCGTGTCCTTTTTTGGCTTCGTGGTGTTGTTCTTTGCTTCTAGATTTGGTGAGTTATCCTGGGCTGCCCCGCCTTGGCTTGGTCCTTTGTTCTGCGGTTTGGGGGTACCGTTCCCTTGCTTCAGATTCAAAGACCCAAAGTCTCTCTTTTTCTGTTTGAACTTTTGCTCAATCTTGGCAGCATATCGGTACGCCACACCAGGCGAGGAGATGTCGAGGAACTCCATTTCCTCCTGAATGTATCTATGCAGAAAACTGTGGTACTTTAACACCAAATGTTTCTCTGAATCTTTGATACCCAACTTTGTGCGTAGGGTATGAAACAGATTTGCCATCTCATGCACATCTCGGTCCCTTTGTTGTCGCAGTGTAGCCCATTGTATGTATTTCTCCGCATAGCTCCCCACGGGATAATATTGTTCCTTGATGGCATCTTTGAAAGAATTCCAAGTGGGTGTGGCTGAGAACAGAGAGGGTTCCCCCTCACCCTGTTGCTCCGAGTAGGTTTCCCACTAGTCCTTGACATGGGGGGCAGCTTTGAGGAGTGCGAAAATAATCATTTCTCGGTCAGAAAATTCATGAACAGTGAAATATCCTTCTAATAGATTCAACCATTTGTCTATGGCATATGCATCTATTTGGCCCTCAAATATGGGAATGTCAAAGTTTACTTGTACCTTAAAAGGAGTGGAGCCTCCAGAGTGGTTGTTGCATGTCGATGCACCGCTAGTGGGAATCCGTTGAAGAATCTGGGCAAATTTTTCCATCATCGCGTTCCTTTGTTTCTCGAGGGCCTCCTCGAGCAACATTTTGATAGGATCTCTTGCTCCCTCATATTTATTTTCTTCCCCCATGGGCGGTCGTCGGGGTTTGCAAGACTGATCTTGCAAAGGTTCAACCAGATCGAGCCCCAACTCATTATACCCCGACCTCATTGGGGACATGCAAAGAAAGATCGAGAACGAGCAGACCGCTCTGATACCACTGATCCAGATTTATGTAGGAACACAATGAAATATAGAAATACACATAAATGCAGAGATGCAGCAGAATTAAGACTTTATTTCATTAATAACAAATGACTGAAAAATGCTTATAGACAGAATGGAAATAAACTAGCTAGGGCGTTGGTAGCTTATCTCTGAGAAGAGATGTGGAGGCTACTAGCCTTTGAACTCCCAATTATAATGAGGCTCAAATGCCTATATATTACTGAGAAACAATGGAAATCACTAAACAACCAAAAACCTAACCCTAGGAGATGAAACGCCAGAATATGAGCCTCGTTGGGGTAAATTGGTACATCAATTTCCCGGGGTCGTAACTTTAGCATACTACCTCTGTTTGATGCACATGATACATCATTATAAAGATCCATTCGAGGACTACACTGCTAGTAGTGAATATCGCGTTCAAAATGGACTCATTTTCACAATAGCATTCATGCCCAAAAAACGTCGTTTAGGGCCTCAAAATAGCTCTGGAAGTTCAGGACCCGAAGAACTGCTAAAAATAGTAAATTGTGCTACAATTTAGGAAACCAAAAAACAGAAAGAAACAATGGTGTGGATCCAAGTGGAATAGTCGGGTGGCCACCAATATCCACCTAGATCGGTCCTCCCCCCTTAGGAGGCAATGGTCCCCATTGTGTTGAGTTCCTCCATGAGATGAGGAAACTTATGTTGAACTTGGTCCCTGGTGAGCCACTTGCCCTGGTCAATGAGTTGGATTTCTTTGACAACTCGATATAGCTAGATCCTCTATTGGTGGGCATTCTTGATCTATGTGTCCATAATTCAATCAGTTTTGGCTTGTTCCATGCAATCTGGGTTTAACTCTGTTGGTGTGGGTTGTTCTGCGAGGTCGGATGTGTCCAGTAGAGGGGGAAAGTAGGGTTGAATGCGGTCCACATTGAACACTGGGTGCAGAACAAGGAATGGTGGAATACCGAGCTCAAAGGCGTTGTCCTCTACAGCCTTGGTGATGGTGTATGGCGCATATCGGAGCGGGCGAATCTTGTGGTAGGATCCAGTGAGGCGCTCCTTTTGCAAATGTAGCCACACTTTGTCGCCCACCTAGAAGTTGTGTGGCACCCGATGTTGATCATGTAGTTGCTTGTACTTAGCATTGGTGCTATCCAAGATGTCATGAACTTGTTGGTGGATGCACTGAATGCACTCAATGAATCTATTTGCCTTGTCATCCTCATACTGGACATGGGCTGAATCTGCCCGAGTAGCCGCAAATGGCATGGCTATGTCAATGGGACATAGTGGTTGGAATCCCAAGCCCACTTGAAAGGGGTTGTGGCTGGTTGAGCTATGGAGAGCCCAGTTGTAGCTGTGTTGTACATAGGGGAGGCTCTCATCCCATGTGCATGGATGCTTTGAGTTATACATGCATAGAATGTGTACAATCATCCGGTTGACGACCTCTGTCTAGCCATCAGTTTGTGGATGGAGAGCTGTGGACTTGGTGAGCTTGGTGTCCAGCATCGACCAGAGGCTAGACCAAAATGTACTGAGGAACCTGTTGTCCTGATCTAAGTTGATAGATTGTGGGATCCCAAAGTGTACCCAGACTCGTTCAAAGAAGAGTTTAGCAGTGGCTTCTGTTGTGATATTCTTCCTGCAGACCATCATAATGGACATCTTCGAGAATCGGTCGACGACCACAAAAACACAGTCATTTCCATGCCTAGTAGAAGGAAGGCCTGACATGTAATCAATAGAGATGGATTCCTAAGGTCGACTGGGGATAGGAAGTGGAGTATAGAGGCCTTTCTTCTTGATGGTCGGTTTGGCAATGGCGCAAGCAGTGTAGGACTTGATGTACTTCCCGACATCATGTTGAAGGTTCGGCCAATAGAAATATTTTTGCAGTACTACCATGGTTTTCTCGACCCTAAAATGCCCAGCGACCCGACTATAGTGCGCCTCCCAAATCATCTTGGCACGCTCACTTGAAGGAACACAAAGGTGTCCCAGGGGAGAAAAAGAAGGGCATCCTGGAGGTGAAAATTGGGAACTTGCTTACCCTCCAAGAGTGTATTGTATGTGTCGAAAAATTATGGATCACTTGTGTACAGAAGCGACCAATCGGAAGTATCGTGCTCACAAGAGTTGAGCACAGTGGTTAGCGCCACGATGGGTGGTTGACTGAGGAAGTCTGTAACATTATTGGTGTTGTGTTTCTTGTACTTAATGTTCAAATGAAACAGTTGCAGGTATGTGGACCACTTCTGATGGCGATCATTATGCAACTTCCCTTGCATATGTATGAATTGCAGGGGTCGGTGGTCTGTGTGGATGATCGTTTCCTTTCCCAAAATGTAATGCTTCCATTGCCGACAAGCCTGCACAATGCAATACATTTATTTGTCATAAGTGGGATACTTCCAGACTATGTTGGAAAGTGTCTCACTGTGATATGCCACTGGATGTCCATGTTGAGTAAGGATTGCCCCAATGGCATAGTCAAAGGCATATGTCTCGATCTCAAATGGTTGTTGCAAGTCTGGTAATGTGAGCACTATTGCAAAGCAAAGGCGATGCTTCAACTCCCCGAACGCCTTATGTTGAGATTCAGACCAAAATAATTTTGCTTTAGCTCCTCCCTTTGTGACTTGACTCAAGGGACAAGTGATGTGAGAGAATCCCAACACAAACCTACGGTAGAAATTGGCAAGACCTAAAAAGTTGCGAAGCTCTGTTAGGGTGGTTGGGGCTGGCCAATCCCGAATGACTTGGATCTTTGCTGGATCCACATGCCAACCCCGCTCATCAATAATGTATCCTAGATACTGAACCTTGGTCATGCCAAAAGTCCATTTCTCAAAATTGGCACACAACTTGTGTTGTCGCAGTGTTTGGAGGACTTGTCGGATGTGGTGGAGGTGCTCTTCCCAAGTCTGGCTAAAGATCAGAATGTCATCCAAGCACACCACTACAAAAGAGTTGGTGAATGGTCGTAGGATGTCATCCATTAGCCTCATGAAGGTTTCAGGGGCATTCATCAACCCGAATGGCATGACCAACCATTCGAAAAGGCCCTCCTTGGATTTGAAGGAAATCTTCCACACATCAGAGGGTTCGATTGGTACCTGGTGATACCCCGACTTCAAGTCAATCTTGCTAAAATATTTCACCCCCTTGAGTTGGTCCAGAAGGTCATCAATCCATTTGATTGGGAACCTATTATGAACAGTGATCTTGTTCAGTGCCCGATAATCAATGCAAAGTCTCCAAGTCCCATCCTTCTTCTGCACCAACATGATCGGGCTCCCATAGGGTGATGAACTTGGTCAAATGTGACCTTTCTGCAACAGCTCCTGAATCTGCCTCTTGATTTCGTCATTCTCCATAACAGAGCACCGATAGATGGGTCCATTGAGCAGCGGCACACCTGGGGTCAGATCGATGGGGTGCTTGACCTGGCAGTGTAGAGGCACCCCTGCGGAGGAGGTGAATATGTCCTCGTACTCGTCCACGACCTTATCCATCTGTATTTTTCATGCAGTGGGGCCCTATCTAGAGGTCATGGCCATATTATTCCTCTTTCCCTGAGGGCGAATCATCAGGAAAAAAAAATTCTTGGTTTTGGAAATGAGCTTACTGCATTGTTTTGCAGTAACCAAAGAGATGGTGGTAATGTTGTTGGGAAAAACACCCTACGGACTAGAAAACTAGGGTCAGACTTGCATGTAGATTTGATCGAATAGAAACTACTTTTTTACCTACATCCCAATATTTAATTCCCTTTTTTCCTCAGTAAATGCATGGAAAAGGACCACCTACCTTATTACCAGCGTTCGATGTAGATCCTCCATTGTGCTTTGATTACTTGCTTGTGTTGCTCCTTCCATAGATGACCTGCACTCAAGACAAACAACAACTACGCATGCATGCTACTTCTGTACTAAAGGGTTAGAAATCAAACGTAAATCAATCAAACTATAGACAATTTATGATTTGGGACGGGAAAAGCATTCTTTTTATTACTGAAAGTGAATCAACTTACAAAAGTTGAGACCGGCCACCACTCCTTGAACCTGATCCTGCGCTCCTCTTCTTCTGTCCTTCAACTACTTTGCATTAAATCTCCTTTGGCATGAGGAAAGGCTAAAGGGTTGGGACAATGGATTACACAAATGGGCATAGTTTCTTCGCTATATTTTTTCCTCCTCCAAATGGTACCCCTACCCCTTCTTTTATAGGCTAGAAGGAGCTAGGGTTTTGGACGAACCCTCGGCCATGCATGGTCGGGAGTTTCAGTTAACTAACCCATAGCTTTTTGTTCCTTCGTCAACTTTCCTCTTTTCCGTGCTTTGTTAGGTACACGCAGGTTTTTGTGAGTCAACCAGCATGTACACACGTCCAGTAATGGGTTAGGGCGCATGGGCCTTGACACAAGAGGATTTTCAAAGAGTTGTTCAGCAGATTTTTGGCAAAGAAGGGATATGAGTTGGCATGATGCCAGGTAAGCATGTGTGGTGTAATTTAGGGTTATAACATATGCCCCCTAATGCGTGAGGTCAGAAGAGCATCTGATGGCCGAAATACATTACCAATCTTTACTGATGTGCCGAACGATTGAGCCCAAGGATCAGGAACCATGAGGTGTTGACTGCAAAATAACAAATGTCTCACCGAGGTAGGCATACCCATGCTCAGGATAAAATAGAACCATGGATACCAATCAAATACACTGTAGATCCATGTCAAATAACTATAAAGAGTAGCCGCAAATAATACACAGCGGAGCTACATCTCGAAATCAAAAATATATACATATAGAGTATCCATCTTCCAGAAGATGATTCGGCCTGATAACTAGACTTCAGAGCTCGAGCAACAACTTCAAAATCTTCAAAAACTCGGGTAGGAGTGTAATATGAGTGTACGACTGCACTACCCAAAGGTATTCGACGGCTCGTCGGTCATGGACTTGATAATCTTGATTATCGAACTGAAGGCTTTAGTGATTTCGAACAAGGACTTGATTGGACGTTCAGGATTGCCGAGTATGCAGACAAGAGACATATTACAGAGGGGCCGACTCAGGCTTAGTGAAAAACTTCCCTTGGACAATAGCACGACAAGTGATGAGACTCAGGCAGCATATATGTTAATCATAAGTCTACGAAGCAGGAGGCAACGCAAACTCTCCATATGTTTGGAAGAATAACCAAACGGTGGAGGACACAACTCTATATAGCGAGAAAATATTACTAAGGTCGTACTACATCCCATAGTCTGATGATCAAACGGACAGATGTGCTTTATCCAAAGGTGACTCATTCTGCTGCCAATAAAGAAAATACTTTTCCCATCCTGTTTTTGGGGTATATTTGATTTTTTTGTTCTTTTCGATAATTTTGGAAAAAGAATAAAGGAATATTACGTTACAATGGAGGAACGAGTACTGCAAACATACAAGCTCAAGGCACAAGGACAAGACTGATGTTCTAGTAAAATGATACTCGGGAAATATCCTCCGGCGGCCAAATATGTTAAGACGTAGAAGAAAATTGTCACAAGGCTGGTGGATAAGGTATGCAAATGCGGTTGATAGAACACACAATGGTAACGTCCTTCGATGTAAGTTTAATGAGCCAAGAGAAGGTAAGTTCGGTGGTTTTTCATATTTAGAGAGTCTGAAAAAGCATAAAAGGAGAC
Organism: Picea engelmannii; assembly: GCA_009831015.1. Taxonomy (NCBI): domain Eukaryota; kingdom Viridiplantae; phylum Streptophyta; class Pinopsida; order Pinales; family Pinaceae; genus Picea; species Picea engelmannii. The sequence goes on along the minus strand of ML796130.1, from coordinate 299,658 downwards.
TTTGTTGGGGTACCCTTTTCGACAATAGTCTAGTCGGTTTGAAAACGGGGTAAACTAGCACTGATTAGACGTTAATTCAAAACCATTTTAACGAGTATGATCAGGACAAGATCACTCGGCCATTTTTTCAATTTTAAGGAGTCTGAAAAAAGCTTAACTATGGACTCCGTTAGGAATATTCTTCTGGACCAATTTAATGAGTGTGAAAGAATAAAGTCACTCAGCGATCTTTTCAATTTTAGGGAGTCTGAAAAGAGCTTAACTATGGACTCCGTGGGGGTTTCTTTTTCGTAAATTTAGTCCCTTAGGCCCGAAAAAGGAATAAAATTATACCTGAGAGTACTCTTCTAAAGAATGGGAATTCGATAGAATATACCTTTGTTCGTACAGTTGATCGTCCGGACCGAAAAAGGGGTAAACTACCGCCGGACAGACGTGACTTCAAATTTTAGTTTAACGAGTGTGAAAGGCCACAAGGTCGCTCGGTAATCTTTTCATTTTTAAAGGGTCTGAAAAGGGCTTAAAAGGAGACCCGTTATTTTTGGGAGTCCTGAGGATGAGACAAAGAGAGAAAAAGAATCATGCAAATGAAGCTCAAACTCATATTCAGGAAAGACTATACAGACTCTCGAGACTACAGTGTTTTTAGAAACGGCATGGACACCATAATGCAACCAGGACCTACCTAGGGCATCCATGTTCTGGTAAGCTCTACCGCCAAGCTGTGACACTTCTAAAGAAAATATTATGGTTCCGTGTCACAACCTGATGGGATCGATCTATGGTAGATGAAAAAGACAATGAGGCTCAAAAATCAAGGTGGTAACCTAACCTATATGCTCAAGTTGATTTTTGAAATTTTTTATGGACCGTCAATTTTTTAGTTTTTTTTTTGTAAAACTCAAACCAAAATGTCCCAATACCCGATCAAATCCCTCCCATATAACTCCTGAATCACTCTAAATGGTTTTTGGTATAAAGAAACTGATAAGGGAGGCCAAAAAAGTGACAAAAAGAGGCCAAAAAGTCTATAAATATAAGCTGGCAGCTCATTATCACCATTGTTGATTTGGAAATTGACTCTGGAGCCAAAAGACCCCCTTTGCCAAAAACAATGATTCCGGGAGCTACAGTGGACGAAACGAACTTCTGCTTGGACCAAGTAAGTACAAACTCCCTAATCTAGCTATTTAATACTTCAATTTCGGTTTTTAATTTGTTTTTTGGGTGGGCGTCGACCCTAAAAAGGTCGGCCCTAGGTACACGCGGGCTGTCTCTGGACAGGCCGCGTGTACATTCGGGTAGAGTAAAGTATGCCCGCGTGTACACACAACTATCACCTCTACAGCCCGCGTGTACCCCATTTTTGTAGTGAAAAATAAACCAAAAGCAAGTACTGACCTTCCTTCTCCTTGTTGTGTTGGCAGGATGTATGTCCAGTGGAGGGAAAGGGAGCATGAGGCAATCAGTGAGTTGGTTGCAGCAGATCCGAATGTTGTGTCTGTGTTAATGCAATGCGGTTTACTCAAATTCTTTCTATGTCCATTTATGCACGCACAACCAAGGCTACTGAATGCCTTGATTGACTAATGGCACCCTGATGTAGAGGCATTTATGCTAGAGGGGCAATCATTGGTGCCCACCACCGAGGATATCTACTTTCTGACTCGCCTCTCAAGGAGAGGGGAACCAGTCAACTTTTGGACGTTTCCTATGGGGCCGAGCAAGATCTCGGAATTGATAGTTGAGAATTGTGAGCCTGGGACTGACCGCGTGGGCTCCCAGGTACTTATTAGTAAGATTACTAGCTTAGCGATGTAGACTATATTGTTACTGATTGGGCGGATTACCAGCTCAACAGCCTTGCATCAGGCATCTCACGCACAGATGAACTGTGCCATCCAGTGCATGAATGCAAAAAATTTCGACTGGAGTACCACACTGCTCGAGTGCATGAAGAGGCAATTGACAGATTGTCGACAGCGGACACAAAGGAACTTCAGGTTCGGGACCATCTTGTGTTCGTTCTTTTTTGAGAGAGTTCCGAGTTTTAGTCCTCGGGTTGTAGTACGAGGACATTAGGCCTCTTTCCCTGCAGTGTGTAGATGGGTAGTATTACTGCCGCGATAGGGTGGTGGAAGGATCGTTGAGTCCTTCAACGATGATTTCTTTGCTTGGTTGTCATGACAGATCCCTGTGATTGAGGACTACCCATATGTAGGGATAGATTTCTCTAGAGATCCTGAGATACCCATGCCTCCTAGTGAGGAGCGAGGAGAGATGGGTAAGTCTCCACCTTTGTAGTTTTTTTTGTTTGCATATGTAATTTTTATGTCTTTTTGTTATATATATCATTTTTTTGTATGCCAGAGTTTTTGACGGATAAACGTTTGTTGCATGCAAGTGTGGGACCCGTGCGACCTGTCGATTATGCACGGAACAAGTGTCGTCCACGGCCAAAAGTCACGGCTGTCGCCGCTGGGGGAGACGCAGTAGTAGGGAACCTCCCATTCGGAGAGGCCGAGAGGTTCCTTAGACGAGTTGATCGGAACTTCACTGCGCTCACTCGCACAGTCCTGATGGCAGAGATAGAGGACCTACCGTCATCCATGCAACCTCATGTAGTGGGGGCACCTTGGACATGGGTCTGATTGTTTAGGCGTTTGGCTCGTGCTGTGGATGATTATAACAGGGCCCATAGGCCCTGAAAATACTTAGACTTTTTATGTGCCACGAGCACCTACTTGTATATTTTTTTGAGGGCATAAGCCCGGTGACTCGTTATTATTCCCATCTTTGAGGCGCTTGCATCCATCTATGTACTCTGGTTATTTTATGATGTTATATATGGTTTTTATCTTTTGTGTCTTATGGATTCTTTGTGCAAAAATGTATTTACATGTTTATGTCAATGTTCTTTCATATGTGTGCAAGATGCCAATCTAAAATTTGATTAGCTAGAGTATCTGTAATTTGGTTTAATCTCCTAGGAACATGAAAATATGTAATATAATCAAAGTTTCACTCTAAGAGATGTACCCTAAGGAATCGTCGGTGTAAAGTTGGATCATGAACCCGGTATACTCTGTTTAGCTGCAACACAACCAGTTGAGCGTCGAGATAGACCCGGAGATGAGAGATACCCAATGACAAGGCGTCACGAAGCAACTCAATAACTGCACTTTACTCGGCGACATTATTTGTGGTGTCACCTAAGCATATACCTCCTGAAGATAACAACTGGCCCTGAGGTGTAAAGATTACCCAAGCTGCGGAGGAAAGCCTCCGCGTGTGTCGACTAGCACCGTCTGCATACCCAACGAACACCTCGGAATCAATTGACATCTGCCATATTGACGAAAGATAACATCAATGACACGTCCATAACACTTTAAAAGAAACTTAAAAGTAATAGTACAAATACTATACATATGTTACAGAAAGTGACCCACAGTAACCTGTCTATGAGTAATACTTCTTGAGGTAGAGCCCATTTCTAGGTTCCGCCAAAGCATTCCCTTCAAAATCAACCAAACGATAAGCGCCCTTTTTTAATACCTCTTTTACAATGAAGGGTTTGAACCACATGGGTTTAAACTTTCCTACCCCCAGGGGGTCCTTATCGTAGTCATAGACCAGGACAAGGTCGCCTTCAGAAAAAACCCGAGGACGAACGGACCTATCATATTGACACTTGACCTTATGTTTGTGAGCCTTGTTGGCCAGGGCCGCATCGTGACGCTGCTCATCGAGTTGCTCAAGGTGTACTAACCATTATTCAAGCGGAGAAGTGTCTGGCAATAACTGTACTGCCAATTTTAGAGATGGGATTTGACATTCGATGGGCAAGACTGCCTCCAGCCTGTAAACGAGTTGAAAAGGTGAGAAATTGGTTGCAGTCTTAACAAATGTTCGGTAAGCCCATAATGCCGAGTATAACATCAAATGCCAATTTGACTTGGCTGAGTTGATAGTTCATTGTAGAATAGTCTTAAGAGTTTTGTTTACAGCTTCCACCTGCCCATTGGCTTGGGGGTAGTAAGGTGATGAATGCTCTTGTCGTAACCCAAGCTTTGATGTTAATTCAGACATCATTTAGTTCTGAGAGTGACTGCCATGGTCAGTGACAATCTCTCTCGGGACGTCGAACCTTGCTATGATCTGGTTGAATAATAAGAGAGTTGCAGTCTCTCCATCATCTCTAAATGTTGGCATAGCTTCGACCCACTTAGTGAAGTAGTCGACAGCTACGATGATATAGCGGTGCCCCCTTGCTGACGGGGGGTTGCATGTAGTGTAATCAATCCCCCACTTAGTGAAGGGACCAACTTTGATGATAGGAAACATAGGAGCGGAATGTGCCCTCATCTTCCAGGAGACGATTTGGCACGGATGGCACTTCTTGACCGATTCGATACAATCTTTAATAAGTGTCGGCCAAAAGTAACCTGCTCGTAAAATATTTTGGGTTGTTTCCAACCCAGATAAATGACCACCACAAGCTCCAGTATGGTAATCGTTGAGCATGTTGATGGCCTCCTCATGAGTGAGACATCGACATAAGATGCATTCTACACCTCTCTGATACAACGTATCATCGAGTATAAGATAATTTTTAGCCTGATGGAATATCCGCCGACGCTTGTCACGAGAAGCAGAGGTGGGGCATTTCAAAGTCTGGAGATAGATAAGTATATCTCCATACCAGGGGTTTGTATATGCAATCAAAAACATATCTCCCCAGATAGGCAATTCCTCAGGCACAACGTCACCTAACTCAACCGGAAGTTCTGAAATAAGCTCTACGAAGACCAATGACTTCTTGGACTTTGTTGAAATAAAGTCTAAGTCAAATTCTTAGAGGATGACTATCCATCTACTAATTTTTCTGCCTATAACTCATCGTGTCAACATGTATTGGAATGGATTCACGACAGCAATGACGGTGGTCTTGCGGAACAGAACATGGTGACGGAACCGTTGAACAGCATGAACTGCTGCCAACGCAAGTTTTTCAATATGAGAATAATTGATTTATGGTCCTACGAGGCCTCGGCTCAGGTAATAGATCACTTATTCTGAAAACGAATCGTCTTCCTGAACTAAACCCATGCTAATGGTTGACTCTGCAGCAGCCAGATATAATAAGAAATCTTTGTTATAGTTAGGTGGTTGCAGCAGAGGTGCAGTTATGAGGGCTTGTTTTAATGCATCAAAAGAGCGTTGAGCGGCTTCGTCCCAGAAAAAAGGGACGTCTTTCTTTAGTAAATGCATAAAGTCCTTGGTGATTTCGGCATAGTTGTCGATGAAGCGTTGTAAGAAGTTCGCCTTGCCTTGTAGACTCTAAAGTTGTAGGATTGTGTGTGGGGGGGGCAACTGGATTATTTCCTCCACCTTAAGAGGATCGACCATGATCCTTGTTGTTGATACGATGAAACCTAACAATCGTCCTGACGTTACGCAGAAGTTGCACTTGTTTGGATTCAAGTGAATCCTAAAGTAGCGACAGCATTCGAAGATTAGTCTAAGGTGTGTGGGATGATATGTTTGCTTGCGAGAGCGTGATGCTAAATCATATAGATAGGCCTCGACTATATGCTTGAGGTCATGAAAAGAAAAATACATGGCCCGCTGGAATGTGGCTCCAGCATTTTTAAGGCCAAAAGGAATCTTACGATATGTGAATGTACCCCACGGACAAATGAATGTCGTTTTATGTTGGTCTTCGGGTTTGATTTGCATTTGATTATATCCCAAAAAACCGTCCATGAAATAAAAGGCTTCACAACCGGCACATTCATCAATGATCTGGTCAATGAATGGCGTTGGAAAATTATCTTTGCGACATGCCTTGTTCAAATCACGGAAATCAGTACATACACGAATCGTGCCTTGTTTTTTATTGACTGGCATAGGATTGGACACCCATTGAGTCAAATGGATAAGATAAATAAAACTTGCATGTAGCAATTTCTCAACCTCTATCTTGATGGTTGCTGCTTTCTTGGGATTGACTGGACGAAGTTTTTGTCGAACAGACTTGGCATCAGGATACGTTTTGATTTCATGTTCAACTATTTTCGGATCGATACCTGGCATTTCCTCATAAGACCAGGCAAAAACGTCACGGAATTCTTTGAAAAGATCCATGTAAATTTGAATCTCTTCGGGGGAGCAATCCGCTCCGACGAAGACATTCTCCATGACGCCAGGGTTTCGAAAGATGTTGATGGGTATAGTTTCAATGATAGTTGACATATTGCCCTCAGCATAAATTTCTTGCGTAGCTAAGAGATTAATAGGACATGGCTGATCTCCCGTCATGGTAACGGTGAATTCTCCTGCTTCGATTCGGCTTAAATCTGGGAGAAAATATCATCTGTGATGAAGATCTTCCCAAGGTTTGTCTGGATTAGTCATTGCTTCGATTACTGCTTCATCAGAAGGAAAGACTAAGTCTAACGAATCGACATTAGCGAGAGAACCCTGAGCCCAAAAAGGCTCTAGAAGTGGATCTAACTCTTGTGCAGGAGTCAGATCAAGGTTATTTGAAGCTTGCTGGACTAAAGAGTATGCTACCTTAGCGGCAGACAAGGGTATGGATATGCCTGAGTGCCCCGTCTCATCCATCGTGGCCGATGGGGAAGGAAGAATCCAAGGATCCTCAAAGTAAGTCATGCGGAACGACGAAACTTGAAAAATCTCAACCTTATGGTGATTAGATATAAATTTGATATCGTCGTGAGGAGGTGGGAAATCGAAGGTACCCATCAAGGATGGGCACAAACCCACTCCTACGTTAACGACACCTGGTTGAGGATTATCAATCATCGGGACCGTGGATGCACCCAAAGCTGGGTCGGGTCTGGAGAAAGACAGTTGATCAATGGTCACTATCCGACCCTCGTGTGGAAACAACAAGACTCAGAAAACTGTAGCAACCACAGCTTGCATAGAATAAGTCCAACTCCATCCTAACAAGAGATTATAGTTGAGGGGAGCATCCACTACCTCTACTTCGACACACACGGTTTTCCCTCCTAACTGCACAGGGAAAGAAGGAATGATGCCATGTGGTCGGAATGAACGACCATCGAAAGCAGCGAGGAGAGTAGGTGATGGAGACAAAACGGGTTGGCCGATGGCCTTCCCGCATGATAACAACATAACGCATGTTGAGGCACCCTCGTCGACCACCATGCGAAATATATTGCGAGTAAAATTTTTCGTGGGATGAGCCACTACTATCTGAAACGCGACGTGGTAAGGCAGACAAGGTTTTAAGTCAGTTGTATCTAACATGATGGTGCCCGGATTACAAGTCTTAGTAGAGCCCAAAGTGGTTAACAAGGCTTTCCTCTGAGCAGGGCAGCTTTGGAGGACTTCCAAAGCAGACATCTCACAAGGGTTTTGTGATAAATCCTCCACCACAAAGTAATTTTGGGCGGCCCTTGCGTTTGGGTTGTGAGAATATTTTTTAAATGCACCCTTTGGAATGTGTGTCATTGTTTCTCCCAACATCTTCTCAATCTATAGAGGAAGAGATGGGAGATCAGCTTCTTTACCCTTCTCATAAGCGCTTGGTTTACTATAGTCGTGCGCTCTAGTTGTTATGAAAGCATCACCCCTAACCATATATACGTTCGTGGATGAGGGATTGTTTGGAGGAGGGCAGGTTTCTTAGCTTCCCCCTTCTATGCTTGTAGAGGCTTGAGTTAGATTTTTCCCATGTTGAAAGGGATTAGTCAACACTGCTTGTTGTTGTTGTGTGACAAACTTTTGGGCCTCTGCAAGTCAAGGAAAAAGATGGGTTGGGTGGTCTTCCACGCACAAGTTGCATGGATACCTCGCCTTCCATTTTTCTGTGTTGTCCCTGCCAGCATTATCAGTGGGTTTTTTGTCCCCCTTACCCTTCTTTCGTTGTTTTTTCTTCCCTTCAGGTTGTTGGGTGGCCTTTGGGTTAGTCGACTGCACAGTGTGTACTTCCGACATTTGGGTAGGGGGAGCAGCCAAACAAGTAGTTTGGCTGGCCACTGTGTTTTGTATGGATAACTATTGCAACTGTTTTTTCAATTGCTCAGTGGGCTTGGTTTGTGCTGAACCAACAATACCATCGGCATGTGGTCCAACTCTCTGTCTAGCTTTATCCAATATCGAACATGACGCATCTGGCAAGATGGTGTATAATAAACAAGACTGAGAATAGATGAGCTCAAACTGTTGATCCCTCATGATGGCATCTTCTTCGGAGAAGACTCTGGATGTCACGACGTCTTTGGATAACTGTGGGACCAAAGACTTAAGGAACCACTCAAGAAGGAATGTTGGTGGGACTGGTACTTTGATTAGACTCTTCCGTCGTCTCCACTCTCGGATATGATCAGAGGTATGGTCCGCTGTTGTCTGTTCGAATTTGGCGAGAAGCTCTATGCCAGCGTCGTATCTCACAGGTAACTGGAAATGGTTAAGGAAGGCCATCGCCAGTTCACCAAAAGAAGAGTATCTTGAGCGATTGAGCTCGATGTACCATTTCACGGCACTCCCAATAAGAGTACGTTGAAAAAATTGCAATTGTACGAAGTCATCTTTCAATGAGTTAGATGAGCACCAAAGATGAAAAGTAGTCACATGATCACCTGGATCTTCGTTAGGCTTGGCCTCAAACTTTGAAATGTTTGAAGTCAAATTCATCGGCATAGGAGGCCAATGTGGATTGTGACAAATAGGATCATTTAACAACCTTGTCAAATCTTGCAAGTGTAAAGTCGCCAGGAATGGTAGTTTGGGTTGTTGCTGATAACCTGGGAAAAAGGGTCCTGGAGTTTGACTGGCACCAGGTTGCCAGGAAAAGTTTGGTTGCTGGCCCGGATTCTGGTAGAAACCATGGCTCTGACCAGCGTAAGGATTTTGCATCTGTGGAGACATCATCAGTTGATTTCCCATAAAGGACATAGAGTGTTGGGCATGCATTGTATTCGGAGGACTTTGGGAAGGATTACCCCATGCCAATCTTGTGGGGAGAGGCATAGTAGTCTGTCCGGGGTTCCATTGACTGTTGAAAGAATTACCCCAGAACGGCATTCCGGAGGAGGGAATGGATCCTTGTCCTGAATTCCAAGGTCCTGCTATGTGTGCCCCCTGCGCAAGAATAGTACCCTGCGCAGGAGTAGATTGTCCAAAAATGGGGTTGCCCCCAGACGGGAAAGCGGCTGACGAGAAAGTGTTGTTACCAAACATCCCATTCCAAGAAAACGGTGTCTAACCTACCGGCATACTGTGCGCAGGTGTTCCTTGACTCCCTTCTCCAAATAAACTAGTGTGTGTAGGTTGCCCGGCGAACTGCTGATGCGGACCACCAAGCGAAGGGGACGAAGGAGGGATATGACCTCCTGCGTAAGGAAAAGCATTAAAAGGGGCAGGAGTGGCCCCAAGGTGACCTTGCAGAGGAGAATTAGAGCTCCCTGCCCCCAGACCCAAAGTCTGTAAAGTGGAGTAGGTTAGTGCAGGACTTGTACCCAAACTAGGCATACCATATGAGAACGGAGGGCCTGTCACACTAGGTGTGAAGGGGGTTGTGGCCGCCACCATAGACAGGTTCGGTCCACTATGCGACGTAGTTGCGGCTGAGACCATGGTGGCTTGGATCGATGATGGTAGGTTAGGAGATTACTCTCCTGTGGTAGCAAATGTGGTGGGAATTGAAGAATTCCCAGAAGAAGTAACAGTGTTTGTTTCCATTGTTGTGTGAGGCATTATCTGGTGTTCATGAAATTGGATTGTTACAATAAACAGTGCCAAGATATCAGTGGTTGGGGTTTCAACTGAGCCAAGAGCGGTGGTTGATTCCTCTGGGAGTTGTTTGGGCACAAAGGTTTGTAACCCGGTCGCTTCAAAAGACCCTTGTTGGTCTAGCTTCCACCTTAATGGTGGCGGGGGTGGCTCCAGTGTAATCGACGGCAGGCCAAGAAGCCTTCGTGACCGGCGGAGCTCGGGATTCTCCACTATGTGAGAAGATCCAAGACATTCAAAGGTATTCTAAACGTTCAAAAGTAACACACACTAAAAAGAATCCCTTAGGAGATAAGACAAACAATCACTAAACTATTTGGAAGAATAGTTACAACAACCAACACTAGAGCAACTTACCGGTGCAAGTGCAACTCGAACACAAAAGCACCCTCCGGGTATACTCTGCAAAGCATCGTCCGATGTCTGTCCTAGGTACCATGGTATACCCCCGCAGTCACATGTGTATGTCCCTAAAAATATTGGCAACTAGGTTACCAGCACGCGAACAGTCACCAGGCGAGTACAGTCGAAAGTCGGGTAGACCACAATGAGCAGGGTATCGAGCCTAAAACCTGTCAAGGGTATCGAGAGAAAATGGTCCAGAAGACAATTGAGGACCTCGAACGGATTTGAGACCCACAAAGCCCCGTGGAAAATGCAAACGACGAAATCCCAAAACAAGCCCTCTATATGTGTTCTCCACTACGATTAGTCTGGCTTTGGAGGGGTTATCTCTGCTACCTTTCCACACACGACCTCGTGTTTATCCCCTGTGTTAGAGGGGGGTCCTGGATAACTTCCACGAAACTGGACTTAGACACTCCCTATCTCAGACTCTAATGTTTGGTTTTGAATGGCCTTGAAGAGTTTCCTCTCCAACCTAATCCAAGGCCCT
>ML796130.1:250388-288569 GCA_009831015.1 Picea engelmannii | reverse complement strand
AATGATGCGGAAACACACTCTTCAACCAAAGAAGAAAATGAAAAGAGATTTTATTTATTTATTTAAGTGCTAGTAAAGCAACAAAGGGAAAATACCGACAAGCAAAAAATCAAGAAAAACAATTCTGGATTAAAGCGCAGATCGCAAAGAATCAGATTGAAGAATCACACCAAAGTAATTGAACAAACAATGACTCTCACGCTTGTCTAAAAACCATAAAACAAAAAAAACAAAAAAAATTATATCTTTCTGTCAACTATTAACTGGGAAAAAGCAGGCTAAGGGTAAGATGAATCCTAACCTACTGACTGTTCAAACCTAGATTCAAACACCTGAGAGGAATACTTCTTATCAAAGGAGGGGATGATTGCCCCACCCTGAGCAAAAAGTAGCATGTACAGGCACACAATTGTCACTAAAACAGCACACGTGCAAACGCGTGCTGAACAGAGACAGAAAGCATGTACACGCGGGTTGACCTTATACAGGCCGCGTGTATATCTAAATTCTAAGGAAAAATATGAAAATAGACAGTCCAGACTAGGAAGAGGCCTCTGGTATTGATAACCAGGATCCCTTGAAGGCTTGGATGCTCTTTCTAACAGAAAAGACAAATAATGCAAGGAATAATAAAGCGAAAAAAAAACAATCTGAGATAGGACTGTGAACCAGCAAGACTCGGACAGGATTCCAGAATACCCCCTGAGAATGTGTAATTCTGACAGGGAAGAGGAGGACTGCCTCTAAGGTTCTTTGAACTCCTACATCCTATTGCTATCTCTACAGATAGCGTTCACACGTGGGTTGTCAGAGGATAGAGCGAGGGTACACGCGCTCAGGCCTTATGCAGACCACGTGTACCTCTATGTGTCCTGAAAAATACAGTCAAGCAAAAGTCAGGGAAAGTTGGTATGGAAAACCAGACTCCCTGCTAGCTCAGACCTTTCAGAAAAATAAAAGACAGGCAAAGAAAAAACAGAAAACCTAGTCTCTAAACTGCCCAAAAACTTAAGTAAATCCAGGAACCCTAAAGAGTATTCTCCCCAGTACGGTCACCAATTCTGTTGTTGGGAAAAACACCCTACGGACTAGTAAACTAGGGTCAGAATTGCATGCAGATTTGATCGAATAGAAACTACTTTTTTACCTACATCCCAAGATTTAAATCCCTTTTTTCCTCAGTAAATTCATGGAAAAGGACCACCTACCTTATTACCGGCGTTCGATGTAGATCCTCTGTTGTGCTTTGATTACTTGCTTGCGCTGCTCCTTCCACATATGACCTGCACTCAAGACAAACAACAACTACGCATGCATGCTACTTCTATACTAAAGGGTTAGAAATCAAACGTAAATCAATCAAACTATAGACAATTTATGATTTGGGATTGGAAAAGAATTCTTTTTATTACTGAAAGTGAATCAACTTACAAAAGCTGAGACCGGCCACCGCTCCTTGAACCTGATCCTGGGCTCCTCTTCTCCTGTCCTTCAACTGCTTTGCATTAAATCTCCTTTGGCATGAGGAAAGGTTAAAGGGTTGGGACAATGGATTACGCAAATGGGCAGAGTTTCTTTGCTATATTTTTTCTTCTTCCAAATGGTACCCCTACCCCTTCTTTTATAGGCTAGAAGGAGCTAGGGTTTTGGAAGAACCCTCGGCCATGCATGGCCGGGAGTTTCAGTTAACTGACCCATAGATTTTTGTTCCGTCGGAAAATTTCCTCTTTTCTGTGCTTTGTTAGGTACACGTGAGTTGTTGTGAGTCAGCCAGCGTGTACACGCGTGCAGTAATGGGTTAGGGCGCGTGGGCCTTGACACAAGAGGATTTTCAAAGAGTTGTTCAGTAGATTTTTGGCAAAGAAGGGATATGAGTTGGCCTGATGTCAGGTAAGCATGTGTGGTGAAATTTAGGGTTATAACAGATGCCCCCTAATGTGTGAGGTTAGAAGAGAATCTGATGGCCGAAATACATTACCAATCTTTACTGATGTGTCGAACGATTGAGCCCAAGGATCAGGAACTAGGAGGTGTCGTCTGCAAAATAACAAATGTCTCACCGAGGCGGGCATACCCATGCTTGGGATAAAATAGAACCATGGCTACCAATCAAATACACTGTAGATCCATGTCAAATAACTATAAAGAGTAGCCACGAATATACACAGTGGAGCTACATCTCGAGATCAGAAAGATATACATATAGAGTATCCATCTTCCAGAAGCTAATTCGGCCTGATGGTTGGACTTCAGAGCTCGAGCAACAACTTCAAAATCTTCCAAAACTCAGGTAGGAGTGTAATATGAGTGTATGACTGCACTACCCAGAGGTCTTCGACGGTTCATCGGTCATGGACTTGATAATCTTGATGATCGGACTGAAGGCTTCAGTGATTTCAAACAAGGACTTGATTGGACGTTCAGGATGGTCGGGTATGCGGACAAGAGACATATTGTAGAGGGGCCGACTCAGGCTTAGTGACAAACTTCCCTTGGACAACAGCACAACAAGTGATGAGACTCATGCAGCATATATGTTAATCATAATTCTACGAAGTAGGAGGCAACACAAACTCTCCATATGTTTGGAAGAATAACCAAACGGTGGAGGACACAACTCTATATAGCGAGAAAATCTTCCTAAGGTCGTACTACATCCCATAGTCCGATGATCAAACGGACAGATGTGATTTATCCAAGGGTGACTCATTATGCTGCCAATAAAGAAAATACTTTTCCCATCCTCTTTTTGGGGTATATTTGATTTTTTTGTTCTTTTCAATAATTTTGGAAAAAGAATAAAGGAATATTGCATTACAATGGAGGAACGAGTACTGAAAACATACAAGCTCAAGGCACAAGCACAAGACTGATGTTCTGGTAAAATGATACTCGGGAAAAATCCTCCGGCGGCCAAAGGTGTTAAGACGCAAAAGCAAATTGTCACAAGGCTGGTGGATAAGGTATGCAAATGTGGTTGATAGAACACACAATGGTAATGTCCTCCGATGTAAGTTTAACGAGACCAGAGAAGGTAAGATCGGTGGTTTTTCATATTTAGAGAGTCTGAAAAAGCATAAAAGGAGACTCCGTTGGGGTACCTTTTTCGACAATAGTCTAGTCGGTTCGAAAAAGGGGTAAACTAGCATTGATTAGACGTTAATTCAAAACCATTTTAACGAGTGTGACAAGGACAAGATCACTCGGCCATTTTTTTGCTTTTAAGGAGTCTGAAAAAATCTTAACTATGGACTCCATTAGGAATATTCTTCTGGACCAATTTAACGAGTGTGAAAGAATAAGGTCACTCGGCGATCTTTTCAATTCTAGGGAGTCTGAAAAGATCTTAACTATGGACTCTGTGGGGGTTCTTTTTCGTAAATTTAGTCCCTCAGGCCCGAAAAGGGAATAAAATTATACTTGGGAGTACTCTTCTAAAGAATGGGAATTCGATAGAGTATACCTTTGTTCGTACAGTTGACCATCCGGACCGAAAAAGGGTTAAACTACCGCCGGACAGACATGACTTCAAATTTTAGTTTAACGAGCGTGAAAGGCCATAAGGTCGCTCGGCAATCTTTTCATTTTTAGAGGGTCTGAAAAGGGCTTAAAAGGAGACCCGTTATTTTTGGAAGTCTTGAGGGTGAGACAAAGAGAGAAAAAGAATGATGCAAATGAGGCTCAAACTCATATTTAGTAAAGACTATACGGACTCTCGAGCCTATAGTGTTTTTAAAAACAGCATGGACACCATAATGCAACCAGGACCTACCTAGGGCATCCATGTTCTGGTAAGCTCTACCGCCAAGTTGTGACACTTATAAAGAAAATATGATGGTTCTGTGTCACAACCTGATGGGATCAATCCTATGGCAGATGAAAAAGACAACGAGGTGCAAAAATCAGGGTGGTAACCTAACCTATATGCTCAAGTTTATTTTTGAAATTTTTTATGAACCGTCAAATTTTTTTTTTTTTTTCTTTTTTTAAAACACAAACAAAAATGTCCCAATACCCAATCAAATCCCTCCCATATAACTCCTGAATCACTCTAAATGTTTTTTGGTATAAAGAAACTGATAAGGGAGGCCAAAAAAGTGACAAAAAGAGGCCAAAAAGTCTATAAATAGAAGCTGGCAGCTCATTATCACCATTACTGATTTGGAAATTGACTCTGGAGCCAAAAGACCCCCTTTTCCAAAAACAGTGATTCCGAGAGCTACAGTGGACGAAACGAACTTCTACTTGGACCAAGTAAGTACAAACTCCTTAATCTATTTATTCAATACTTCAATTTCGGTTTTTAATTTGTTTTTTGGGTGGGTGTCGACCCTAAAAAGGTCGGCCCTAGGTACACGCGGGTTGTCTCTGGACAGGCCGCGTGTACATTCGAGCAGAGTAAAGTCTGCCCGCGTGTACACACGACTGTCACCTCTACAGCCCGCGTGTACCCCCCTTTTGTAGTGAAAAATAAACCAAAAGCAAGTACTAACCCTCTTTCTCCTTGTTGTTTTGGCAGGATGTATGTCCAGTGGAAGGAAAGGGAGCATGAGGCAATCAGTGAGTTGGTTGCAGCAGATCCGAATGTCATGGCCGTGTTAATGCAATGCAGTTTACTCAAATACTTTCTATGTCCATTTATGCACGCACAACCAAGGCTATTGAATGCCCTTATTGACTACTGGCACCCTGATGCAGAGGCATTTATGCTAGAGGGGCAATCACTGGTGCCCACCACCGAGGATATCTACTTTCTGACTCGCCTCTCAAGGAGAGGGGAACCAGTCAACTTCTGGACATTTCCTACGGGGCCGAGCAAGATCTCGGAATTGATAGCTGAGCATTGTGAGGCTGGGACTGACCGTGTGGGCTCCCAGGTACCTATTAGTAAGATTACTAGCTTAGCACTGCAGACTATATTGTTACTGATTGGGCAGATTATCGGCTCAGCAGCCTTGCATCAGGCATCTCACGCACAGATGAACTGTGCCATCCAGTGCATGAATGCACATATTTTCGATTGGAGTACCACACTGCTCGAGTGCATGAAGAGGCAATTGACAGATTGCCGACAGCGGACACAGAGGAACTTCGGGTTCGAGACCATCTTGTGTTCGTTCTTTTTTGAGAGAGTTCCGAATTTTAGTCCTCGGGTTGTAGTACGGGGACATCAGGCCTCTTTCCCTGCAGTGTGTAGATGGGCAGTATTACTACCGCGACAGGGTGGTGGAAGGACCGTTTAGTCCTTCGACGATGATTTCTTTGCTTGGCTGTCACGACAGATCCCTGTGATTGAGGACTACACATATGCAGGGATAGATTTAACTAGAGATCCTGAGATACTAGTGCCTCCTGGTGAGGAGCGAGGGGAGATGGGTAAGTCTCCACCTTTGTAGTTTTTTTTGTTTTCATATGTAATTTTTATGTCTTTTTGTTATATATATCATTTTTTTGTATGCCAGAGTTTTTGACGGATAAACATTTGTTGCATGCAGATGTGGGACCCGTGTGACCTGTCGATTATGCACGGAACAGGCGTCGTCCATGGCCAGAAGTCGCGGCTGCCGCCGTTGGGGGAGCAGCAGTAGCAGGGAACCTCCCAGTCGGAGAGGCCAAGAGGGTCCTTAGATGGCAGAGATAGAGGACCTGCCGCCATCCATGCAGCCTCATGTAGTGGGGGAACCTCGGACATGGGTCTGATTGTTTAGGCGTTTGGCTCGTGCTGTGGATGATTATAACAAGGCCCATAGGCCCTGAACCTACTTAGACTTTTTATGTGCCACGAGCACCTACTTGTATATATTTTTTGAGGGCATAAGCTCGGTGACTCGTTATTATTCCCATCTTTCATGCACTTGCATCCATCTATGTACTCTGGTTATTTTATGATGTTATATATGGTTTTTATCTTTTGTGTCTTATGGATTCTGTGTGCAAAAATGTATTTACATGTTTATGTCAATGTTCTTTCATATGTGTGCAAGATGCCAATCTAAAATTTGATTAGCTAGAGTATCTGTAATTTGGTTTAATATCCTAGGAACATGAAAATATGTAATATAATCAAAGTTTTGTTCTAAGAGACGTACTCTAAGGAATCGTCGGTGTAAAGTTGGATCATGAACCCGGTATACTCTGTTTAGCTGCGACACAACCAATTGAGCGTCGAAATAGACCCAGAGATGAGAGATACCCAATGACAAGGTGTCACGAAGCAACTCAATAACTGCACTATACTCGGTGACATTATTTGTGGTGTCACCTAAGCATATACCTCTGGAAGATAACAACTGGCCCTGAGGTGTAAATATTACCCAAGCTGCGGAGGCAAGCCTCTGCGTGTGTCGACTAGCACCGTCTGCATACCCAACGAACACCTCATACTCACTTGACATCTGCCATATTGACGAAAGATAACATCAATGACACGTCCATAACACTTTAAAAGAAACTTAAAAGTAATAGTACAAATACTATACATATGTTACAGAAAGTGACCCACAGTGACCTGTCTATGAGTAATACTTCTTGAGGTAGAGCCCATTTCTAGGTTCCGCAAAGAATTCCCTTCAAAATCAACCAAACGATAAGTGCCCTTTTTTAATACCTCTTTTACAATGCAGGGTCCAAACCACATGGGTTTAAACTTTCCTGCCCCCAGGGGGTCCTTATCGTGGTCATAGACAAGGACAAGGTCGCCTTCAGAAAAAAAATCGAGGACGAACGAACCTATCATATTGACACTTGAACTTATGTTTGTGAGCCTCATTGGCCAGGGCCGCATCACGACGCTGCTCATCGAGCTGCTCAAGGTGTACTAACCGTTATTCAAGCGGAGAAGTGTCTGGCAATAACTGTACTGCCAATTTTAGAGATGGGATTTGAAATTTGATGGGAAAGACTGCCTCCAGCCCGTAAACGAGTTGAAGAGGTGAGAAACCGGTTGCAGTCTTAACAGATGTTCGGTAAGCCCATAATGCCGAGTATAACATCAAATGCCAATTTGACTTGGTTGAGTTGATAGTTCGTTGTAGAATAGTATTAAGAGTTTTGTTTACAGCTTCCACCTGCCCATTGGCTTAGGGGTAGTAAGGTGATGAATGCTCCTACCATAACCCAAGCTTTGATGTTAATTCGGACATCATTTGGTTCTGAAAGTGACTACCATGGTCAGTGACAATCTCTCTCGGGACACCGAACCTTGCTATGATCTGGTTGAATAAGAAGAGAGCTGCAGTCTCTACATCATCTTTAAACGTTGGCATAGCTTCGACCCACTTAGTGAAGTAGTCAACAGCTATGATGATATAGCGTTGCCCCCTTGCTGACAGGGGGTTGCATGTAGTGTAATCAATCCCCCACTTAGTGAAGGGACCAACTGTGATGACAGGAAACATAGGAGCAGAATGTGCCCTCATCTTCCAGAAGAAGATTTGGCACGAATGGCACTTCTTGACCGATTCGATACAATCTTTAATAAGTGTCGGCCAGAAGTAACATGCTTGTAAAATCTTTTGGGTTGTTGCCAACCCAGATAAATGACCGCCACAAGCTCCAGTATGGCAATCGTTGAGCACGATGATGGCCTCCTCATGAGTGAGACATCGACGTAAGATGCAGTCTACACCTCTCCAATACAACATATCATCGAGTATGAGATAAGTTTTATCCTGATGGTGTATCCGTCGACGCCTGTCAAGAGAAGCAGAGGTGGGGCATTTCAAAGTTTGGAGATAGATAAGTATATCTCCGTACCAGGGGTCTGTAGATGCAATCAAAAACATATCTCCCCGGATAGGCAATTCCTCAGCCACAACGTCACCTGACTCAACCGGAAGTTCTGAAATAAGATCTGCGAAGAGCAATGACTTCTTGGACTTTGTTGAAACGAAGTCTAAGTCAAATTCTTGGAGGATGACTATCCATCTACTGATTTTTCCACCTAAAGGCTAAAGGGTTGGGACAATCGATTACGCAAATGGGCAGAGTTTCTTCGCTATATTTTTTCCTCATCTAAATGGTACTCCTACCCCTTCTTTTATAGGCTAGAGGGAGATAGGGTTTTGGATGAACCCTCGGCCATGCATGGCCGGGAGTTTCAGTTAACTGACCCATAGCTTTTTGTTCCGTCGGCAACTTTCCTCTTTTTTGTGCTTTGTTAGGTACACACGGGTTGTTGTGAGTCAACCAGTGTGTACACGCGTGCAGTAATGTGTTAGGGCACATGGGCCTTGACACAAGAGGATTTTCAAAGAGTTGTTCAGCAGATTTTTGGCAAAGAAGGGATATGAGTTGACCTGATGCCAGGTAATCATGTGTGGTGCAATTTAGGGTTATAACAGGTAGGGGGTGCTATCTCTTGTATCCTGTACTGATTATTTCCCAAGGTGATAATAACAGCACGAGGCCTGGACTCATACATAGCATGTCACTTCCACAAGTACAGTTGGCCTAATTATACATCAGAAATATCAAGACGAGCAATTTCACATAATACCTCATCCGTGAAGGGCTTGATGTTGTAGGGAAGGCGACATTGTTGGCTAACATGGAGGTCGTGTCCTTGGTGCAACCACCCGATGGTGTATGGTTTTGGGTGTGTTGTGGTCGGCAAGCTCAGCTGCTTCACAACCTCTATCGAGATGAGGTTCTCCTGGCTCCCACTTTCGACAATGAACTGCAACGGGGAACCCTTTACCCACATCTTGGAATGGAAGAGACGCTCTGCCTATTCTGGATCTTCTAGTTCCTTCTTATGGATCTTCATGTTGGAAACGGTGGTGTTGGGCTCCGCATCGATAATATGCTTCCCCCTATCATTCCCCTTGTCGAGTTCTGATTCAGATTCAGAGCATGCATCTAATTCAAAAGCCTTCAACTCAGCTACCAGTGACTGCTTGGCCCGACACTCACTTGTGTTGTGAGAGGAGCTCTTATCGAACTCACACCACTTCCCCGTGTCCTTTTTTGGCTTCGTGGTGTTGTTATTTGCTTGTGTCTTTGGTGAGTTATCCTGGGCCGCCCCGCCTTGGCTTGGTCCTTTGTTCTGCGGTTTGGGGGTACCTTTCCCTTGCTTCTGATTCACAGACCCAAAGTCTCACTTTTTCTATTTGAACTTCCGCTCAATCTTGGCAGCATATTGGTATGCCACACCAAGCCAGGAGATGTCGAGGAACTCAATTTCCTCCTGAATGTATCTCTGCAGAAAATTGTGGTACTTTAACACCAAATGTTTCTTTGAATCTTTGATACCCAACTTTGTGCATAGGGTATGAAACAGATTCCTCATCTCATGCACATCTCGGTCCCTTTGTTTCCGTAGCATAGTCCATTGTATGTATTTGTCCTCATAGCTCCCCACCGGATAATATTTTTCCTTGATGGCGTCTTGGGTTCCCCCTCGTCCTGTTGCTCCGAGTAGGCTTCCCACCAGTCCTTGACATGGGGGGCGACATTGAGGAGTCCGAAAATAATCCTTTCTCGGTCGAAAAATTCATGAACTGAGAAATATCCTTCTAACAGATTAAACCATCTATATACGACATCTGCATCTATTTGGCCCTCAAATATGGGAATGTCAAAGTTTACTTGTACCTTAAAAGGAGTGGCGCCTCCAGAGTGGTTGTTGGATGTCCATGCACCGCTAGTGGGAATCCGTTGAAGAATCTGGGTAAAGTTGTCCATCATCGCATTCCTTTCTTTCTCGAGGGCCTCCTTGAGCAACATTTTAATAGGATCTCCTGCTCCATCATCTTTCTTTTCTTCCCCCATGGATGGTCGTCGAGGTTTGCGAGACTGATCTTGCAAAGGTTCAACCAGATCGAGCCACAACTCCTTATACCTCAACCTCATTGGGGACATGCAAAGAAAGATCGAGAACAAGAAGACCGCTCTGATACCACTAATCTGGATTTATGTAGCAACACAATGAAATACAGAAGTACACATAAACGCAGAGATGCAACGGAAATAAGACTTTATTTAATTAATAACAAATGACTAAAAAATGCTTACAGACAGAATGGAAATAAACTAGCTAGGGCGTTGGTAGCTTATCTCTGAGAAGTGATGTGGCAGCTACTGGCCTCTGAAATCCCTGATACAATGAGGTTCAAAGGCCTATATATTACTGAGAAACAATGGAAAACCCTAAACATCCAAAAACCTAACCCTAAGAGATGAAACGCCAGAATATGGGCCCCGTTGGGGTAAATTGGTACATCAATTTCTCGGGGTCGTATCTTTGGCATACTATCTCCGCTTGATGCACATGATACATTGTTAGAAAGATCTATCTGAGGAATACACTGCTGACAGTGAATATCGAGTTAGAAATGGACTCATATTTGTCACATTATTCATGCCCAAAAAACATCATTTAGGGCCTCAAAACTGCTCCAGAAGTTCAGCGCTCGAAGACCTGCTAAAAATAGTAAATTGTGCTACAATTAAGGAAACTGAAAAATTGAAAGAAACAATGGTGTGGGTCCAAGTGGAATAGGCGGGTGGCCACCAATATCCACCTGGATCAGTCCTCCCCCCTTAGGAAGCATTGATCCCCATTGCATTGAGTTCCTCCATGAGATGAGGAAACTTCTGTTGAACTTGGTCCCTGGTGAGCCACTTGCCCTGTTGAAGGAGTTGGTCTACTTTGACAGCTCGATATAGCTGGATCCTCTGTTGGCAGGTGTTCTTGATCTGTGTGTCCATAATTCGATCAGTTGTGGCTTGTTCCATGCAATCTGGGTTTAACTCTGTTCGTGTGAGTTCTTCTGCCATGTCGTATGTGTCTAGTAGAGGTGGAAAGTAGGGCCGAAGGTGGTCCACATTAAACACTGGGTGCAGACCAAGAAATGGTGGAATATCGAGCTCAAAGGCATTGTCCCCTTCAGCTTTGGTGATGGTGTATGGCCCATATCGGAGCATGTGAATCTTGCAGTAGGGTCCAGCGAGGCGCTCCTTTTGCAAATGTAGCCACACTTTGTCGCCCACCTGGAACTTGTGTGGCACCCGATGTTGATCATGTCATTTCTTGTACTTAGCATTGGCTCTATCCAAGATGTCATGAACTTGTTGGAGGATGTGTTGAATGCGCTCAATGAAGTTGTTTGCCTTGTTAGCCTCAGACTGGACCTGGGCTGAAACTGCCCGAGTACCCGCAAATGGCATGGCTATGTCAATGGGACATAGTGGTTGGAATCCCAAGCCCACTTGAAAGGGGTTGTGGCTGGTTGAGCTATGGAGTGCCCGGTTGTAGCTTTGTTGTATGTAGGGGAGTCTCTCATCCCATGTGTGTGGATGCTTTGATTTGTACATGCGCAGAATGTGTACAATCATCCGGTTGACGACCTCTATCTGGCCATCAGTTTGCAGATGGAAAGTTGTGGACTTGGTGAGCTTGGTGTCCAGCATTGACCCGAGGCTGGACTAAAATGTACTGAGGAACCTGTTGTCCTGATCTAAGATGATAGACTATGGGATCCCAAAGTGTACCCATACTCGTTCAAAGAAGAGTTTAGCAAGGGCTTCTGTTGTGATATTCTTCTTGCAAGCCATCATAATGGACATCTTCGAGAATCGGTCGACGACCACAAAAACACATTCATTGCCATGCTTAGTAGAAGGAAGGCCTGACATGTAATCCATAGAGATTGATTCCCAAGGTCGACTAGGGATAGGAAGCGGAGTATAAAGGCCTTGCTTCTTAATGGTCGGTTTGGAAATGGCGCAAGCAGTGTAGGACTTGATGTAATTCCTGACATCCTGTCGAAGGTAAGGCCAATAGAAATACTTTTGTAGTGCTGCCATAGTTTTCGCGACCCTGAAATGCCCAGCGACCTGACTGTAGTGCGCCTCCCAAATCATCTTGGCATGCTTGCTTGAAGGAACACAAAGGTGTCCCAGGTGACAAAGCAGGGCATCTTGGAGGTGAAAATTGGGAACTTTCTTACCCTCCAAGAGTGTATTGTATGTGTGGCCAAATTCTGGATCACTTGTGTAGAGAAGCGGCCAATTGGAAGTCTCGTGCCCACAAGAGTTGAGCACAGTGGTTAGTGCCACGATGGGTGGTCGACTGAGGCAGTCTGCAACATTCTTGGTTCTGCCTTTCTTGTACTTAATGTTCAAATGAAATTGTTGCAGGTATGTGGACCACTTCTGATGGTGATCGTTATGCAACTTCCCTTGTGTCTGTATGAACTGCAGGGGTCGGTGGTCTGTGTGGATGACCGTTTCCTTTCCCAAAATGTAATGCTTCCATTGCCGACAAGCCTGCACAATGGAATACATTTCTTTGTCATAAGTGGGATACTTCTGGACTATGTCCAAAAGTGTCTCACTGTGATATGCCACTGAATGCTCATGTCGAATAAGGACTGCCCCAATGGCATAGTCAGAGGCATCTGTCTCGATCTCAAATGGTTGTTGCTAGTCTGGTAATGTGATCACTGGTGTGGAGCAGAGGTGATGCTTCATCTCCCCGAACGCCTTATGTTGAGATTCGGACCAAAATAATTTTGCTTTTGCTCCTCCCTTGGTGACTTGACTCAAGGGGCAAGTGATATGAGAGAATCCCAACACAAACCTACTGTAGAAATTGGCAAGACCTAAAAAGTTGTGAAGCTTTGTTAGGGTGGTTGGGGCTAGCCAATCCCAAATGAGTTGGATTTTTGTTGGATCCACATGCACCCCCCGCTCATCAATAATGTATCCCAGATACTGAACCTGGGTCATGCCAAAAGTGCATTTCTCAAAATTGGCACACAACTTGTGTTGTCGCAGTATTTGGACGACCTGTCGGATGTGGTGGAGGTGCTCTTCCCAAGTCTAGCTGAAGATCAGAATGTCATCCAAGTACACCACTACAAATGAGTTGGTGAATGGTCGTAGGATGTCGTCCATTAGCCTCATGAAGGTTGCAGGGGCATTCGTCAACCCGAATGGCATGACCAACCAGTCAAAAAGGCCTTCCTTAGATTTGAAGGAAAATTTCCACACATCAGAGGGTTCGATTGGTACCTGGTGATACCCCGACTTCAAGTCGATCTTGCTGAAATATTCCCCCCCCTTGAGTTGGTCCAGAAGGTCATCAATCCGTGGGATCGGGTACCTATTCTGAATAGTGATCTTGTTCAGTGACTGATAGTCAATGCAAAGTCTCCAAGTCCCATCCTTCTTCTGCACCAACACGATCGGGCTCCCACAGGGTGATGAACTCGGTCGGATGTGACCTTTCCGCAATAGCTCCTGAATCTGCCTCTTGATTTTTCATTCTCCATAATAGAGCGTCGATAGATGGGTCCATTAGGCAGCAGTGCACCTGGGATCAGATCGATGGGGTGATTGACCTGGAAGTGTAGAGGCACCCCTGCAGGGGAGGTGAAGATTTCCTCGTACTCCTCCATGACCTTATCCATCTGTTGTTTTCGTTCAGCGGGGCCCTATCTAGAGTAAATGGCCACAGTATTCCTCTTTCCCTGAGGGCGGATCATCAGGAAAACAAATTTCTTGGTTTTGGAAATGAGCTTACTGCATTGTTTTACAGTAACCAAAGAGATGGTGGTAGGTGGTGCTATATCTGGTATCTTGTACAGCTTATTTCCCAAGGTGATAATAACATCACGAGGCCTGGAATCATACACAACATGTCGCTTCCACAAGTACAGTTGACCTAATAATACATCAGAAACATCAAGAGGAGCAATTTCACATAATACCTTATCTGTGAAGGGATTTATGTTGTAGGGAAGGTGACATTGGTGGCTGACGTGGAGGACCATCAAGTGCAACCACCCGATGGTGTATGGTTGTGGTTGTGCCGTGGTCAGCAAGCCTAGCCGCTTCACGACCTCTACCGAGATGAGGTTCTTCTGGCTCCCGCTGTCGACAATGAACTGCAACAGGGAACCCTTTACCCACATCTTGGGTTGGAAGAGATGCTCTGCCTCCTCTGGATCTTCTGGTTCCTCCTTATGGATCTTTGTGGTTGCAATGGTTACGTTGGGCTCTGCATCGATAATCTGCTTCCCCCTATCATTCCCCTTGTCGGGTTCTGATCCAATTACACCACTACAAATGAGTTGGTGAATGGTCGTAGGATGTCATCCAATAGCCTCATGAAGGTTGCAGGGGCATTCGTCAACCCGAATCGCATGACCAACCATTTGAAAAGGCCCTCCTTGGATTTGAAGGTAGTCTTCCACACATTAGAGGGTTTGATTGGTACCTGGTGATAACTCGATTTCAAGTCGATCTTTCTGAAATATTTCTCCCCCTTGAGTTGGTCCAGAAGGTCATCAATCTGTGGGATCGGGTACCTATTTCAAACAGTGATCTTGTTCAGTGCCCGATAGTCAATGCAAAGTCTCCAAGTCCCATCCTTCTTCTGCACCAACACAATCGAGCTCCCACAGGGTGATGAACTCGGCCATATGTGACCTTTCTGCAACAGCTCCTGAATCTGCCTCTTGATTTCATCATTCTCCAGAACAAAGTGTCGATAGCTGGGTCCATTCGGTAGCGGTGCATCTGGGGTTAGATCGATGGGGTGCTTGACCTGGCAGTGTAGAGGCACCCCTGCGGGGGAGGTGAAGATGTCCTCGTACTCCTCCATGGCCTTATCCATCTATTGTTTTCATGCAGTGGGGCCCTATCTGGAGGTCATGGCCATAGTCTTCCTCTTTCCCTAAGGGTGAATCATCATGAAAACAAATTTCTTGGTTTCTTACTGCATTGTTTTGTAGTAACCAAAGAGATGGTGGTAGGCGGTGCTATCTCCGGTATCCTGTACAACTTATTTCCCAATGTGATAATAACAGCATGAGGCCTGGACTCATACATATCATGTCGCTTCCACAAGTACGGTTGGCCTAATAATACATCAGAAACATCAAGAGGAGCAATTTCACATAATATCTCATCCGTGAAGGGCTTGATGCTATAGGGAAGGTGACATTGTTGGTTAATGCGGAGGTCCCGTCCTTGGTGCAACCACCCGATGGTGTATCATTGTGGGTGTACTATGGTCAGCAAGCCCAGTCACTTCATGACCTCTACTGAGTTAAGGTTCTTCTGGCTCCCACTGTCGACAATGAACTGCAATGGGGAACCCTTTACCCACATCTTGGAATGGAAGAGACGCTCTGCCTCCTATGGATCTTTTGGTTCCTCCTTCTGGATCTTCGTGATGGAAATGGTGGCATTGGGATCTACATCAATAATCCGATTCCCCCTATCATTCCCCTTGTCGGGTTCTGATTCAGAGTCGTAGCATGTATCCGATTCAGAAGCCTTCAACTCGAATACCAGTGACTGCTTCGCCCGACACTTACTTGTGCTGTGAGTGGAGCTCTTATGGAACTCACACCACTTCCCCATGTCGTTTTTTGGCTTTGTGATGTTGTTCTTTGCTTGTGGCTTTGGCGGGTTATCCTAGGCCACCCAGCCTTGGCTTGGTCCTTTGTTTTGCGGTTTGGGGGTACCTTTCCCTTGCTTCTGATTCACAGACCCAAAGTCTCTCTTTTTCTGTTTGAACTTCTGCTCAATCTTGGCAGCATATCGGTACGCCACACCAAGCAAGGAGATGTCGAGGAACTCCATTTCCTCCTAAATGTATCTGTGCAGAAAACTGTGGTACTTTAACACCAAATGTTTCTCTGAATATTTTATACCCAACTTTGTGTGTAGGGTATCAAATAGATTCGTCATCTCATGCACATCTTTGTCCCTTTGTTGTCGCAGCATAGTCCATTGTATGTATTTGTCCTCATAGCTCCCCACAGGATAATATTGTTCCTTGATGGTTTCTAAAAAAGAATTCCAAGTGGGTGTGGCCGAGAATAGAGAGGGTTCCCCCTCGTCCTGTTGCTTCGAGTAGGATTCCCACCAGTCCTTGACATGGGGGGCATCTTTGAGGAGTGCGAAAATAATCCTTTCTCGGTCGGAAAATTCATGAACCAAGAAATATCCTTCTAACAGATTCAACCATCTATCTATGACATCTGCATCTATTTGGCCCTCAAATATGGGAATGTCAAATTTTACATGTACCTTAAAAGGAGTGGCGCCTCCAGAGTGGTTCTTGGATGTCGATGCGCCGCTAGTGGGAATCCGTTGAAGAATCTGGGCAAAGTTGTCCATCATCGCATTCCTTTATTTCTCGAGGGCCTCCTCGAGCAACATTTTGATAGGATCTCCTGCTCCCTCATATTTCTTTTCTTCCCCCATGGGTGGTCTTCTAGGTTTGCGAGACTGACCTTGCAAAGGTTCAACCAGATCGAGCCCCAACTCCTTATACCCCGACCTCGTTGGGGACATGCAAAGAAAGATCGAGAACGAGTAGACTACTCTAATACCACTGACTGGGAATTATGTAGGAACACAATGAAATACAGAAATACACATAAACGTAGAGATGCAGCAGAAATAAGACTTCATTTCATTAATAACAAATGACTGAAAAATGCTTAAAGACATAATGGAAATAAACTAGCTAGGGCGTTGGTAGCTTATCTCTGAGAAGAGATGTGGTGGCTAATGGCCTCTAAACTCCATGTTACAATGAGTCTTGAAGGCTTATATATTACTGAGAAATAATGGAAAACCCTAAGCATCCAAAAACCTACCCTTAGGAGATGAAATGCCAGAAATGGGCCCCGTTGGGGTAAATTGGTACATCAATTTTCCGCGGTCATAACTTTGGCATACTATCTCCATTTGACGCACATGATACATCGTTAGAAAGATCTATCTGAGGAATACACTGCTGGTAGATAATATCGAGGTCGGAATGGAATCATATTCATCGCAGCATTCATGCCCAAAAAACATCCTTTAGGGCCTCCAAACAGCTCTGGAAGTTCGGGTACTGAAGAACTGCTAAAAATAGTAAATTGTGCTACAATTAAGGAAACTGAAAAACTGAAAGAAACAATGGTTTGGTTCCAAGTGGAATAGGTGGGTGGCCACCAATATCCACCTAGATCATTCCTCCCCCCTTAGGAAACAACAGTCCCCAATGCGTTTAGTTCCTCCATGAGATGAGGAAACTTCTGTTGAACTTGGTCCCTGGTGAGCCACTTGCCCTGGTGAAGGAGTTGGCCTGCTTTGACAACTCGATATAGTTGGATCCTTTGTTGGTGGGTGTTATTGATCTGTGTGTCCATAATTCGATCAGTTGTGGCTTTTTCCCTACAATCTGGGTTTAACTCTATTGGTGTGAGTTGTTTTGCCATGTCGGATGTGTCTAGTAGAGGTGGAAAGTAGGGTCGAAGGCAGTCCACATTGAACACTGGGTGAAAACCAAGGAATGGTGGAATACCGAGCTCAAAGTCATTGTCCCCTACAGCCTTGGTGATGGTGTATGGCCCATATCGGAGTGGGTGAATCTAGCGGTAGGGTCCAGCGAGGCGCTCCTTTTGCAAATTTATCAAAACTTTGTCGCCCAACTAGAATTTGTGTGGCACCCGATGTTGATCATGTCGTTGCTTGTACTTAGAATTGGCTCTGTCCAAGATGTGATGAACTTGTTGGTAGATGTGTTGAATGCACTCAATGAATTTGTTTTCCTTATCAGCCTCAGACTGGACATGGGATGAATCTGCCCGAGTAGCCACAAATGGCATGGCTACGTCAATTGGACATAGTGGTTGGAATCCCAAGCCCACCTGAAAGGGGTTGTGGCTGGTTGAGCTATGGAGAGATCGGTTGTAGCTGTGTTGTACATAGGGCAGTCTCTCATCCCATGTGCGTGGATGCTTTGAATTGTACATGTGCAGAATCTGTACAATCATCTGGTTGACGACCTCTATCTGGCCATTAGTTTATGGATGGAAAGCTCTGGACTTGGTGAGCTTGGTTTCCAGCATTGACCAGAGGTTGGACCAAAATGTACTGAGGAACCTGCTATCCCGATCTGAGATGATAGATTGTGGGATCCCAAAGTGTACCCACACTCGTTCAAAGAAGAGTTTAGGAATGGCTTCTGCTGTGATATTCTTCTTGCAGACCATCATAATGGACATCTTCGAGAATCAGTCAACGACCAAAAAAACACAATCATTTCCATGCTTAGTAGAAGGAAGGCCCAACATGTAATCAATAGATATGGATTCCCAAGTTCGACTGGGGGTAGGAAGCCGAGTATAGAGGCCTTGCTTCTTGATGGTCGGTTTGGCAATGGCACAAGCAGTGCAAGAAGCAAGGCCTCTATACTCTGCTTCCTACCCCCATTCGACCTTAGGAATCCATCTCTATGGATTACATGTTGTGCCTTCCTTATACTAAGCATGGCAATGACTATGTTTTTGTGGTCAACGATCGATTCTCGAAGATGTCCATTATGATGGCCTGCAAGAAGAATATCACAGAAGAAGCCACTGCTAAAATCTTCTTTGAACGAGTGTGGGTACACTTTGGGATCCCACAGTCTATCATCTTAAATAAGGATAGCAGGTTCCTCAATACATTTTGGTGCAGCCTCTGGTCAATGATGGACACCAAGCTCACCAAGTCCACAGCTTTCCATCCGTAAACTGATGGCCAGACAGAGGTCGTCAACCAGATGATTGTACACATTTTACGCATGTACAACTCAAAGAATCCACACACATGGGATGAGAGCCTCCCCTATGTACAACACAGCTACAACTAGGCTCTCCATAGTTCAACCAGCCACAACCACTTTCAAGTGGGCTTGGGATTCCAGCCACTATGTCCCATTGACGTAGCCATGCCATTTGCAGCTACTCGGGTAGATTCAGCCCATGTCCAGTCTGAGGTTGACAAGGCAAACAGCTTCATTGAGCGCATTCAACACATCCGCCAACAAGTTCATGACATCTTGGACAGAGCCAATGCTAAGTACAAGCAACGACATGATCAACATCGGGTGCCACACAACTTCCAGGTGGGTGACAAAGTGTGGCTACATTTGCAAAAGGAGCGCTTCGTTGGACCCTACCACAAGATCCGCCCGCTATGATATGGGCCATACACCATCACCAAGGATATAGGGGACAATGCCTTTGAGCTTGGTATTTCACCATTCCTTGGTCTGCACCCAGTGTTCAATGTGGACCGCCTTCGGCCCTACTTTCCACCTCTACTAGACACATCCGACATGGCAGAACAATTCACACCAACAGAGTTAAACCCAGATTGCATGGAACAAGCCACAACTGATCGAATTATGGACACACAGATCAAGAACACCCACCAATAGAGGATCCAGCTATATCGAGTTGTCAAAGCAAGCCAACTCCTTCACCAGGGCAAGTGGCTCACCAGGGACCCAGTTCAACAGAAGTTTCCTCATCTCATGGAGGAACTCAACGCAATGGGGACCATTGTTTCCTAAGGGGGAGGGATTGATATAGGTGGATATTGGTGGCCACCCACCTATTCCACTTGGACCCACACCATTGTTACTTTCAGTTTTTCAGTTTCCTTAATTGTAGCACAATTTACTATTTTTAGCAGTTCTTCAGGTCCTGAACTTCCAGAACTGTTTTGAGGCCCTAAACGACGTTTTTTGGGCATGAATGTTGTGGCGAATATAAGTTTGTTATAAACTAAAAATTCATTTTCAACAGTGTAGTCCTTGGATAGATCCTTCTAACGATGTATCATGTGCATCAAACGGATATAGTATGCCAAAGTTACAACCCCGGGAAATTGATGTACCAATTTACCCCAACGGTGGCCATATTCTGGCGTTTGATCTCTTAGGGTTAGGTTTTTGGATGTTTCGGGTTTTCCATTGTTTCTCAGTAATATATAGGCCTTCGAGCCTCATTGTAATAGGGATTTTAGAGGCCAGTAACCGCCACATCTCTTCTCAGAGATAAGCTACCAGTGCCCTAGCTAGTTTATTTCCATTCTGTCTGTAAGCATTTTTCAGTCATTTGTTATTAGTGAAATGAAGTCTTATTTCTGTTGCATCTCTACGTTGATGTGTATTTTTGTATTTCATTGTGTTCCTACATAAATCCAGATCAGTGGTATCAGAGCGGTCTTCTCGTTCTCGATCTTTCTTTCCATGTCCCCAACGAGGTCGGGGTATAAGGAGTTGGGGCTCGATCTGGCTGAACCTTTGCAAGATCAGTTTCACAAACCCCGACGACCGCCCATGGGGGAAGAAAAGAAATATGAGGGAGTAGGAGATCCTATCAAAATGTTGCTCGAGGAGGCCCTCGAGAAACAAAGGTAAGCGATGATGGACAACTTTGCCCAGATTCATCAACGGATTCCCACTAGTGGCGCATCGACATCCAACAGCCACTCTGGAGGCGCCACTCTGGAGGCACCACTCCTTTTAAGGTACAAGTAAACTTTGACATGTCCATATTTGAGGGCCAAACAGATGCAGATGTCGTAGATAAATGGTTGAATCTGTTAGAAGGATATTTCTTCCTTCATGAATTTTCCGACCGAGAAAGGATTATTTTTGCACTCCTCAAAGTCGCCCCCCATGTCAAGGACTGGTGGGAAACCTACTCAGAGAAACAGGGCGAGGGGGAACCCTCTCTATTCTTAGCCACACCCACTTGGAATTATTTCCGAGACACCATCAAGGAACAATATTATCACATGGGGAGATATGAGGACAAATACATACAATGGACTACACTGCGGCAGCAAAGTGACCAAGATGTGCATGAGATGACGAATTTGTTTCATACCCTACGCACAAAGTTGGGTATCAAAGATTCAGAGAAACATTTGGTGTTAAATTACTGCAGTTGTCTACATAGATACATTCAGGAGGAAATGGAGTTCCTCGACATCTCTTCACTTGGTGTGGCAGAAGTTCAAACAGAAAAAGTGAGACTTTGGGTCTATGACTCAGAAGAAAGGGAAAGGTACCCCCAATCTGCACAACAAAGGACCAAGCCAAGGCGGGGCGGCCTAGGATAACCCGCCAAAGCCACAAGCAAAGAACAACACCACGAAGCCAAAAAAGGACACGGGGAAGTGGTGTGAGTTCCATAAGACCTCCACTCACAACACAAGTGAGTGGTAGGCCAAGCAGTCACTGGTAGAAGAGTTGAAGGCTTCTGAATCGGATGCATGCTCCGACTCTAAATCAGAACCCGATAAGGGGAATGATAGGGGGAAGCAGATTATGGATGCAGAGCCCAACGCCACCGTTGCCACCACGAATATCCAAAAGGAGGAACCAGAAGATCCAGAGGAGGTGGAGCATCTCTTCCATTCCAAGATGTGGGTAAAGGGTTCCCCCTTGCAGTTCATTGTTGACAGCGAGAGCCAAAAGAACCTCACCTCGCTAGAGGTTGTGAAGCGGTTGGGCTTGCCGACCACAACACACCCACAACCATACACCATCGGGTGGTTGAACCAAGGACGTGACCTCCACGTCAGCCAACAATGTCACCTTCCCTAAAGCATCAAGCCCTTCACGGATGAGGTATTATGTGAAATTTCTCCTCTTGATGTTTTTGATGTATTATTAGGCCAACCATACTTGTGGAATTGACATGTTGTGTGCCAATTTGGAGAAATTCACTTTTGGCATGACCCAGGTTCAGTATCTCGGATACATTATTAATGAGCAGGGGGTGCATGTGGATCCAGCAAAGATCCAAGTCATTCGAGATTGGCCAGCCCCAGCCACCCTAAAAGAGCTTCGCATCTTTTTAGGTCTTGCCAATTTCTACGATAGGTTTGTGTTGGGATTCTCTCATATCACTTGGCCCTTGAGTCAAGTCACCAAAGGAGGAGCTAAAGAAAAATTCTTTTGGACTGAATCTCAACAGAAGGCGTTCGGGGAGTTGAAGCATCGCCTCTGCTCTACACCAGTGCTCACATTACCAGACTTGCAACAACCATTTGAGATCGAGACAGATGCCTCTGACTATGCCATTGGGGCAGTCCTTACTCAACATGGGAATCCAGTGGTATATCATAGGGAGACACTTTCTGACACAGTCCGGAAGTATCCCACTTACGACAAAGAAATGTATTCCATTGTGCAGGCTTGTCGACAATGGAAGCATTACATTTTGGGAAAGGAAATGGTCATCCACACATACCACCAACCCCTGCATTTCATACAGACATAAGGGAAGTTGAAAAACAATCGTCATCAGAAGTGGTCCACATACCTGCAACGGTTTCATTTGAACATTAAGTACAAGAAATGCAGCACCAATAATGTTGCAGACTGCCTCAGTCGACCACCCATCGTGGCGCTAACCATTGTGCTCAGCTCTTGTGGGTACGAGACTTCTGATTGACCGCTTCTCTACACAAGTGATCCAGAATTTGGCCACACATACAATACACTCTTGGAGGGTAAGCAAGTTCCCAATTTTCACCTCCAGGATGCCCTGCTTTGTCACCTGGGAAACCTTTGTGTTCCTTCAAGCGAGCGTGCCAAGATGATTTGGGAGGCGCACTACAGTCAGGTAGTCGGGCATTTCAGGGTCGGGAAAACCATGGTAGTACTGCAAAAGTATTTCTATTGGTCGAACCTTCAACAGGATGTCAGGAAGTACATCAAGTCCTGCACTGTTTGCGCCATTGCCAAACCGACCATAAAGAAGCAAGGCCTCTATACTTCGCTTCCTACCCCTAGTCCACCTTGGGAATCCATCTCTATGGACTACATGTCGAGCCTTCTATCTACTAAGCATGGCAATGACTGTGTCTTTATGGCCGTTGACCGATTCTCGAAGATGTCCATTATGATGGCCTGCAAGAAGAATATCACAGCAAAAGCCACTGCTAAACTCTTATTTGAACAAGCGTGGGTACACTTTGGGATCCCATAGTCTATCATCTCAGATCGGGATAGCAGGTTCCTCAATACATTTTGGTCCAGCCTTTGGTCGATGATGGACACCAAGCTCACCAAGTCCACAGCTTTCCATCTGCCTAGTGATGGCCAGACAGAGGTCGTCAACCAGATGATTGTACACATTCTACGAATGTACAACTCAAAGCATCCACGCACATGGGATGAGAGGCTCCCATATGTACAACACAGCTACAACCGGTCTCTTCAGAGCTCAACCAGCCATAACCCCTTTCAAGTGGGCTTGGGATTCCAGCCACTATGTCCCATTGACGTAGCCATGCCATTTGCGGCGACCCGAGAAGATTCAACCCATGTCCAGTCTGAGGCTGAGAAGGAAAACAGCTTCATTGAGTGCATTCAGAACATCCACCAACAAGTTCATGACATATGGGACAGATCCAATGCTAAGTTCAAGCAACGACATGATCAACATCGGGTGCCACACAACTTCCAGGTGGGAGAAAAAGTGTGGCTACATTTGCAAAAGGAGCGCCTCGTTGGACCCTACTGCAAGATTCGCCCGCTCTGATATGGCCCATACACCATCACCAAGGATGTAGGGGAAAATTCCTTTGAGCTTGGTATTCCACCATTCCTTGGTCTGCAACCAGTGTTCAATGTGGACCGCCTTCGACCCTACTTTCCACCTCTACTAGACACATACGACATGGCAGAACAACTCACACCAACAGAGTTAAACATAGATTGCATGGAACAAGCCACAACTTATCGAATTATGGACACACATATCAAGAACACCCGCCAACAGAGGATCCATCTATATCGAGTTGTCAAAGCAGGCCAACTCCTTCACCAGGGCAAGTGGCCCACTAGGGACCAAGTTCAACAGAAGTTTCCTCATCTCATGGAGGAACTAAATGCAATGGGGACCATTGCTTCCTAAGGGGGGAGGAATTATCGAGGTGGATATTGGTGGCCACCTGCCTATTCCACTTGGACCCACACCATTGTTTCTTTCATTTTTTCAATCTCCTTAATTGTAGCACAATTTACTATTTTTAGCAGTTCTTCGGGTCCTGAACTTCTGGAGCTGTTTTGAGGTCGTAAACGACGTTTTTTGGGCATGAATGTTGCGATGAATATATTTCTCTGTTGATCTCGATATTCACTATCAATAGTGTATTCCTTGGATAGATCTTTCTAACGATGTATCATGTGCGTCAAACGGAGATAGTATGCCAAAGTTACGACCCCGGGAAATTGATGTACCAATTTACCCCAACGGGGCCCATATTCTCGCGTTTCATCTCCTAGGGTTAGGTTTTTGGATGTTTACGGTTTTCCATTGTTTCTCAGTAATATATAGGCCTTCGAGCCTCATTTTAATAGGGATTTTATAGGCCAGTAGCCACCACATCTCTTCTCAGAGATAAGCTACCAACGCCCTAGCTAGTTTATTTCCATTATGTCTGTAAGCATTTTTCAGTCATTTGTTATTAATGAAATGAAGTCTTATTTATACTGCATCTCTACGTTTATGTGTATTTTTGTATTTCATTGTGTTCCTACATAAATCTGGATCAGTGGTATCAGAGCGTTCTGCTCGTTCTCGATCTTTTTTGCATGTCCCCAATGAGGTCGGGGTATAAGGAGTTGGGGCTCGATCTGGTTGAACCTTTGCAAGATCAGACTCACAAACCCTGACGACCACCCATGGGGGAAGAAAATAAATATGAGGGAGCAGGATATCCTATCAAAATGTTGCTCGAGGAGGCCCTTGAGAAAAAAAGGAATGCGATCATGGACAACTTTGCCCAGATTCATCAACGGATTCCCACTAGCGGCGCATCGACATCCAACAGCCACTCTGGAGGCGCCACTCCTTTTAAGGTACAAGTAAACTTTGGCATTCCCATATTTGAGGGCCAAATAGATGCAGATGCTATAGATAGATGGTTTAATCTGTTAGAAGGATATTTCTCGGTTCATGAATTTTCCTACCGAGAAAGGATTATTTTCGCTCTTCTCAAAGCCGCCCCCCATGTCAAGGACTGGTGGGAAACCTACTCGAAGCAACAAGGTGAGGAGGAACCCTCTCTATTCTCGGCCACACCCACTTGGAATTCTTTCTGAGACGCCATCAAGGAACAATATTATCCCGTGGGGAGCTATCAGGACAAATACATACAATGGACTACGCTGCGGCAACAAAGGGACCAAGATGTGCACGAGATGACGAATATGTTTCATACACTACGCACAAAGTTGGGTATCAAAGATTCAAAGAAACATTTGGTGTTAAAGTACCGCAGTTGTCTACACAGATACATTCAGGAGGAAATGGAGTTCCTTGACATCTCCTCACCTTGTCTGGTGTACCGATATGCTGCCAAGATTGAGCAGAAGTTCAAACAAAAAAAGCGAGACTTTGGGTCTGTGAATCAGAAGCAAGGGAAAGGTACCCCCAAACCGCAGAACAAAGAACCAAGCCAAGGCAGGGTGACCAAGGATAACCTACCAAAGCCACAAGCAAAGAACAACACCACGAAGACAAAAAAGGACACGGGGAAGTGGTGTGAGTTCCATAAGAGCTCCACTCACAACACAAGTGAGTGTCGGGCCAAGCAGTCACTGATAGCCGAGTTGAAGGCTTCTGAATCGGATGCATGCTCTGACTCTAAATCAGAACCCAACAAGGGGAATGATAGGGGGAACCATAAGGAGGAACCATGAAGATCCAAAAGAAGGAACCAGAAGATCCAGAGGAGGTGGAGCGTCTCTTCCATTCCAAGATGTGGGTAAAGGGTTCCCCGTTGCAGTTTATTGTCGACAGCGGGAGCTAGAAGAACCTCATCTCGGTAGAGGTCATGAAGTGGTTGGGCTTGCCAACTACAGCACACCCACAACCATACACCATCGAGTAGTTGCACCAAGGACGGGACCTCCACATCAACCAACAATGTCGCATTCCCTACAATGTCAAGCCCTTCACAGGGAGGTATTATGTGAAATTGCTCCTCTTGATGTTTTTGATGTATTATTAGGCCAACCGTACTTGTGGAAGCGACATGTTATGTATGAGTCCAAGCCTTGTGTTTTTATTATCACATTGGGAAATAAGTTGTACAGGATACCGGAGATAGCACCGCCTACCACCATCTCTTTGGTTACTGCAAAACAATGCAGTAAGCTCATTTCCAAAACCAAGAAATTTGTTTTCTTGATGATCCACCCTCAGGGAAAGAGGAAGACTGTGGCCATGACCTCCGAACAGGGCCCCACTGCATGAAGACAATAGATGGATAAGGTCATGGAGGAGTACGAGGACATCTTCACCTCCCCCGTAGGGGTGCCTCTACACTGCCAGGTCAAGCACCCCATCGATCTGACCCCAGGTGCGTCGCTGCCCAATGGACCCATCTATCGGCGCTCTGTTCTGCAGAATGACAAAATCAAGAGGCAGATTCAGGAGCTCTTGCATAAAGGTCACATCCAGCCGAGTTCATCACCCTATGGTAGCCCGATCGTGTTGGTGCAGAAGAAGGATGGGACTTGGAGACTTTGCATTGACTGTCAGTCACTGAACAAGATCACTATTCGGATTAGGTACCCGATCCCATGGATTGATGACCTTCTAGACCAACTCAAGGGGGTGAAATATTTCAGCAAGATCGACTTGAAGTCGGGGTATCACCAGGTACCAATCGAACCCTCTAATTTGTGGAAGACGACCTTCAAATATAAGGAGGGCCTTTTTGAATGGTTGGTCATGCCATTCAGGTTGATGAATTCCCCTGCAACCTTCATGAGGATAATGGACGACATCTTATGGCCATTCACCAACTCATTTGTAGTGGTGTACTTGGATGACATTCTGATCTTTAGCCCGACTTGGGAAGAGAACCTCCACCGCATCCGACAAGTCCTCCAAACACTGCGACAACATAAGTTGTGCGCCAATTTGGATAAATGCACTTTTGGCATGACCTAGGTTCAGTATCTGGGATACATTATTGATGAGCGGGGGGTGCATGTGGATCCAGCAAAGATCCAAGTCATTCAGGATTGGCCAACCCCAACCACCCTAACAGAGCTTTGCAGATTTTTAGGTCTTGCCAATTTCTACCCTAGGTTTGTGTTGGGATTCTCTCATATCACTTGGCCCTTGAGTCAAGTCACCAAGGGAGCAGCTAAAGAAAAATATTTTGGTCTGAATCTCAATAGAAGGTGTTTGGGGAGTTGAAGCATCGCCTCTACTCTACACTAGTGCTCACATTACCAGACTTGCAACAACCATTTGAGATCGAGACAAATGCCTCTGACTATGCCATTGGGGCAGTCCTTACTCAACATGGGCATCCAATGGTGTATCACAGTGAGACACTTTTCGACACAGTCTGGAAGTATCCCACTTATGACAAAGAAATGTATTCCATTGTGCAGGCTTGTTGGCAATGTTAGCATTACATTTTGGGAAAGGAAATGGTCATCCACAGAGACCACCGACCCCTGCAGTTCATACAGACAAAAGGGAAGTTGCAGAATGATCACCGTCAGAAGTGGTCCACATACCTGCAACAGTTTCATTTGAACATTAAGTACAAGAAACACAGCACCAATAATGTTGCAGACTGCCTCAGTCGACCACCCATCATGGCACTAACCACCGTTCTCAAATCTTGTGGGCACGAGACTTCCGATTGGCCGCTTCTCTAAACAAGTTATCCAGAATTTGGCCACACATACAATACACTCTTAGAGGGTAAGCAAGTTCCCAATTTTCACCTCCAGGATGCCCTGCTTTGTCACCTGGGACACCTTTGTGTTCCTTCAAGTGAGCGTGCCAAGATGATTTTGGAGGCCCACTATAGTCAGGTCGTTAGGCATTTCAGGGTCGAGAAAACCATGGCAGTACTACAAAAGTATTTCTATTGGCCGAACCTTCGACGGGATGTCAGGAAGTACATCAAGTCCTGCACTGCTTGCACCATTGCCAAACTGGCCATCAAGAAGGCGACCTCTATACTCCGCTTCCTACCCCCAGTCGACCTTGGGAATCCATCTCTATGGATTACATGTCGGGCCTTCCTTCTACTAAGCATAGCAATGACTGTGTTTTTGTGGTCGTCGACTGATTCTCGAAGATGGCCATTATGATGGCCTGCAAGAAGAATATCACAGCAGAAGCCACTACTAAACACTTCTTTGAACGAGTGTGGGTACACTTTGGGATCCCACAGTCTATCATCTTAGATCGGGACAACATTTTCCTCAGTACATTTTGGTCCAGCCTCTGGTCGATGCTGGACACCAATCTCACCAAGTCCACATCTTTCCATCCGCAAACTGATGGCCAGACAGAGGTCGTCAACCAGATGATTGTACACATTTTGTGCATGTACAACTCAAAGCATCCACGCACATGGGATGAGAGCCTCCCCTATGTACAACACAGCTACAATCGTGCTCTCCATAGCTCAACCAGCCATAAACCCTTTCAAGTGGGCTTGGGATTCCAACCACTATGTCCCATTGACGTATCCATGCCATTTGCGGCTACTCAGGCAGATTCAACCCATGTCTAGTCTGAGGCTGACAAGGAAAATAGCTTCATTGAGGGCATTCATCACATCCGCCAACAATTTCATGATATCTTGGACAGAGCCAATGCTAAGTACAAGAAACGACATGATCAACATCGAGTGCCACACAACTTCCAGGTGGGCGACAAAGTGTGGCTACATTTTCAAAAAGAGCGCCTCGCCAGACCCTACTGCAAGATTCACCCGCTCCGATATGGGCCATACACCGTCACCAAGGCTGTAGGGGAAAATGCCTTTGAGCTCGGTATTCCACCATTCCTTGGTCTACACCCAGTGTTCAATGTGGACCACCTTCGGCCCTACTTTCCACCTCTACTAGACACATCCGACATGGTAGAACATCTCACACCAATAGAGATACACTCATATTGCATGGAACAAGCTACAACTGATCTAATTATGGACATACAGATCAAGAACACTCGCCAACAAATGATCTAGCTATATCGGGTTGTCAAGGTAGGCCAACTCCTTCACCAGGGCAAGTGGCTCACCAGGGACCAAGTTCAACAAAAGTTTCCTCATCTCATAGAGGAACTCAATGCAATGGGGACCATTGCTTCCTAAGGGGGCAGGACTAATCCAAGTGGATATTGTTGGCCACCCGCCTATTCCACTTGGACCCACACCATTGTTTCTTTCATTTTTTCAGTTTCTTGAATTGTAGCACAATTTACTATTTTTAGCAGTTCTTTTGGGAATGAATGTTGCGGTGAATATAAGTCTGTTTTGTACCCAATATTCTCTTTCAGAAGTGTAGTCCTCAGATAGATATTTCTAATGATGTATCATGTGCGTCAAACGGAGATAGTATGCCAAAGTTACGACCCCGGGAAATTGATGTACCAATTTACCCCAACGGGGCCCATATTTTGGCGTTCATCTCCTACGGTTAGGTTTTTGGATGTTTAGGGTTTTCCATTGTTTCTCAGTAATATATAGGTCTTCGAGCCTCATTGTAATAGGGATTTCAGAGGCCAGTAGCCGCCACATCTCTTCTCAGAGATAAGCTACTAGTGCCCTAGCTAGTTTATTTCCATTCTGTTTGTAAACATTTTTCAGTCATTTGTTATGAATGAAATGAAGTCTTATTTCCACTGCATCTCTGCATTTATGTGTATTTCTGTATTTCATTGTATTCCTACATAAATCCAAATCAGTGGTATTAGAGCGGTCTACTCATTCTTGATCTTTCCTTGCATGTCCCCAACGAGGTCGGGGTATAAGAAGTTGGGGCTTGATCTGGTTGAACCTTTGCAAGATCAGTCATGCAAACCCCGACGACCACCCATGGGGGAAGAAAAGAAAGATGAGGGATCAGGAGTTCCTATCAAAATGTTGCTCGAGGAGGCCCTTGAGAAACAAAGGAACGCGATGATGGACAACTTTGCCCAGATTCTTCAACGCATTCCCACTAGCGGCGCATCGACATCCAACAGCCACTTTGGAGGCACCACTCCTTTTAAGGTACAAGTAAACTTTGACATTCCCATATTTGAGGGGAAAATAGATGCAGATGTCGTAGGTTGAATCTGTTAGAAGGATATTTCTCGGTTCATGAATTTTCCGACCGAGAAAGGATTATTTTCGCACTCCTCAAAGCTGCCCCCCATGTCAAGAACTGGTGGGAAACCTACTCGGAGCAACAGGGCGAGGGGGAACCCTCTCTGTTCTCGGCCATACCCACTTGGAATTATTTCTGAGACACCATCAAGGAACAATATTATCCCGTGGGGAGCTATGAGGACAAATACATACAATGGACTGCGCTGCAGCAGCAAGGGGACCAAGATTTGCATGAGATGACGAATTTGTTTCATACCCTATGCACAAAGTTGGGTATCAAAGATTCAGAGAAACATTTGGTGTTAAAGTACCACAGTTGTCTACACAGATACATTCAGGAGGAAATGGAGTTCCTCGACATCTCCTCGCTTAGTGTGGCGTACCGATATGCTACCAAGATTGAGTAGAAGTTCAAACAGCTTCATTGAGCGCATTCAATACATCCGCCAACAAGTTCATGACATCTTGGACAGAACCAATGCTAAGTACAAGCAACGACATGATCAACATCGGGTGCCACAAAACTTCCAGGTGGGCGACAAAGTGTGGCTACATTTGCAAAAGGAGTGCCTCGCTAGACCCTACCGCAAGATTCGCCCACTTTGATATGGGCCATACAGCATCACCAAGGTTTTAGGGGACAATGCCTTTGAGCTCGGTATTCCACCATTCCTTTGTTTGCACCTAGTGTTCAATGTGGACCACCTTCAGCCCTACTTTCCACCTCAACTAGACACATCCGACATGGTAGAACAACTCACACGAATAGAGTTAAACCTAGATTGCATGGAACAAGCCACAACTGATCGAATTATGGACACAAAGATCAAGAACACCTGCTAACAGAGGATCCAGCTATATCGAGTTGTCAAAGCAGGCCAACTCCTTCACCAAGGCAAGTGGCTCACCAGGGACCAAGTTCAACAGAAGTTTCCTCATCTCATGGAGGAACTCAACGCAATTGGGACCATTGCTTCCTAAAGGGGGAGGACTAATCTAGGTGGATATTGGTGGCAACCCGCCTATTCCACTTGGACCCACACCATTGTTTCTTTTAGTTTTTTAGTTTCCTTAATTGTAGCACAATTTACTATTTTTAGCAGTTCTTCGGGTCCTGAACTTACGGAGCTGTTTTGAGGCCCTAAACAATGTTTTTTGGGCATGAATGTTGCGGAGAATATGACTCGAATAGATCTTTGTAATGATGTATCATGTGCATCAAACGGAGATAGTATACTAAAGTTACGACCCCGGGAAATTGATGTACCAATTTACCCCAACGGGGCCCATATTCTAGCATTTCATATCCTAGGGTTAGGTTTTTGTATGTTTAGGGTTTTCCATTGTTTCTCAATAATATATAGGCCTTTGAGCCTCATTGTAACAGGGAGTTCAGAGGCCAGTAGCCACCACATCTCTTCTTAGAGATAAGCTACCAGCGCC
The DNA here is from genome assembly GCA_009831015.1 of Picea engelmannii. NCBI lineage: Eukaryota > Viridiplantae > Streptophyta > Pinopsida > Pinales > Pinaceae > Picea > Picea engelmannii. The sequence goes on along the minus strand of ML796130.1, from coordinate 257,180 downwards.
CTACCTAGTTTATTTCCATTCTGTCTGTAAGCATTTTTTAGTCATTTGTTATTAATGAAATGAAGTCTTATTTCCGCTGCATCTCTGCGTTTATGTGTATTTTTGTATTTCATTGTGTTCCTACATAAATCCGGATTAGTGGTATCAGAGCGGTATGCTCATTCTCAATATTTCTTTGCATGTCCCCAACGAGGTCAGGGTATAAGGAGTTGGGGCTCAATCTAGTTCAACCTTTGCAAGATCAGTCTCACAAACCCCGACGACCGCCCATTTGGGAAGAAAAGAAAGATGAGGGAGCAGGAGATCCTATCAAAATGTTGCTTGAGGAGGCCTTTGAGAAACAAAGGAACGCGATGATGGACAACTTTGCCCAGTTTCTTCAACGGATTCCCACTAGTGGCGCATCGACATCCCACAGCCACTCTGGAGGCGCCACTCCTTTTAAGGTACAAGTAAACTTTGACATTCCCATATTTGAGGGCCAAATAGATGCAGATGTTGTAGATAGATGGTTGAATCTATTAGAAGGATATTTCTCGGTTCATGGATTTTCCGACCGAGAAAGGATTATTTTCGCACTCCTCAAAGCCGCCCCCCATGTCAAGGACTGGTGGGAAACCTACTCGGAGCAACAGGGTGAGGGGGAACCCTCTCTGTTCTCGACCACACCCACTTGGAATTCTTTCTGAGACACCATCAAGGAACAATATTATCCCATGGGGAGATATGAGGAAAAAAACATACAATGGACTACGCTACGGAAGCAAAGGGACCAAGATGTGCATGAGATGATGAATCTATTTTATACCCTACGCACAAAGTTGGCTATCAAAGATTCAAAGAAACATTTGGTGTTAAAGTACCGCAGTTGTCTGCACATATACATTCAGGAGGAAATGGAGTTCCTTGACATCTCCTCACTTGGTGTGGCGTACCGATATGCTACCATGATTGAGCAGAAGTTCAAATAGAAAAAGAAATACTTTGGGTCTGTGAATCAAAAGCAAGCGAAAGGTACCCCCAAACCATAGAACAAAGGACCAAGCCAAGGCGGGGTGGCCCAAGATAACCCGCCAAATCCACAAGCAAAGAACAACACCACGAATCCAAAAAAGGACACGGGGAAGTGGTGTGAGTTCCATAAGAGCTCCACTCACAACACAAGTGAGTGTCGGGCCAAGCAGTCACTGGTAGCCTAGTTGAAGGCTTCTGAATCGGATGCATGCTTTGACTCTGAATCAGAACCCTACAAGGCGAATGATAGGGGGAAGCAGATTATCGATGTGGAGCCCAACACCACCATTTCCACCACGAAGATACAAAAGGAGGAACCAGAAGATCCAGAGGAGGCGGAGCGTCTCTTCCATTCCAAGATGTGGGTAAAGGGTTCCTTATTGCAGTTCATTGTCAATAGTGGGAGCCAGAAAAACCTCATCTCAGTAGAGGTCATGAAGCAACTGGGCTTGTCGACCACAGCACACCCACAACCATACACCATCGAGTTGTTGCACCAAGGATGGGACATCCGCATCAGCCAAAAATGTCACCTTCCCTACAGCATCAAGCCCTTCACGGATGAGGTATTATGTGAAATTCCTCCTCTTGATGTTTCTTATGTATTTTTAGGCCTACTGTACTTGTGGAAGTGACATGTTGTGTATGAGTCCAGGCCTTGTGCTGTTATTATTACCTTGGGCAATAATATGTAAAGGATACCGGAGATAGCACCGCCTACCACCATCTCTTTGGTTACTGCAAAATAATGTATAATGCAGTAAGCTCATTTCCAAAACCAAGAAATTTGTTTTCCTGATGATCCGCCCTCAGGGAAAGAGGAAGATTGTGGCCATGACCTCCAGACAGGGCCCCGCTGCATGAAAACAATAGATGGATAAGGTCATGAAGGAGTACGAGGACATCTTCACCTCCCCCACAGGGGTGCCTCTACACTGCTAGGTGAAGCACCCCATCGATCTGACCCCAGTTGCGTTGTTTCCCAATGGACCCATCTATCGGTGCTCTGTTCTGGAGAATGACGAAATCAAGAGGCAGATTTAGGAGCTCTTCCAGAAAGGTCACATCTGGCTGAGTTCATCACCCTGTGGGAGCCCGATCATGTTGGTGTAGAAGAAGGATGGGACTTGGACACTTTGCATTGACTATCGAGCACTGAACAAGATCATTGTTCGGAATAGGTACCCGATCCCACGGATTGATGACCTTCTGGACCAACTCAAGGGGGTGAAATATTTCAGCAAGATTGACTTGAAGTTGGGGTATCACCATGTACCAATCGAACCCTCTGATGTGTGGAAGACTGCCTTCAAATCCAAGGAGGGCCTTTTTGAATGGTTGGTCATGCCATTCGGGTTGATGAATGCCCCTCCAACCTTCATGAGGCTAATGGATGACATCCTATGGCCATTCACCAACTCATTTGTAGTGGTGTACTTGGATGACATTATGATCTTCAACCAGACTTGGGAAGAGCACCTCCACCAAATCCCACAGGTCCTCCAAACACTGCGACAACACAAGTTGTGTGCCGATTTGGAGAAATGCACTTTTGGCATGACCCAGGTTCAGTATCTGGGATACATTATTGATGAGCAGGGGATGCATGTGGATCCAGCAAAAATCCAAGTCATTTGGAATTGGCCAGCTCCAACCACCCTAACAGAGCCTCGCAACTTTTTAGGTCTTGCCAATTTCCACTGTAGGTTTGTGTTAGGATTCTCTCATATCACTTGGCCCTTGAGTCAAGTCACCAAGGGAGGAGCTAAAGAAAAAAAATTTTGGTCTGAATCTCAACAGAAGGCGTTCGGGTAGTTGAAGCAGTGCCTCTGCTCTGCACCATTGCTCACATTACCAGACTTGCAACAACCATTTGAGATCGAGGCAGATGCCTCTAACTATGCCATTGGGGCAGTCCTTACTCAACATGGGCATCCAATGGTATATCATAGTGAGACACTTTCCGACACAGTCCCGAAGTATCCCACTTATGACAAAGAAATGTATTCTATTGTGCAGGCTTGTCCCCAATGGAAGCATTACATTTTGGGAAAGGAAACGATCATCCACACAGACCACTGGCCCCTGCAATTCATACAGACACAAGGGAAGTTGCAGAACAATCGCCATCAGAAGTGGTTCACATACCTACAACAATTTCATTTGAACATTAAGTACAAGAAACGCAGCACCAATGATGTTGCAGACTGCCTCAGTCAACCACCCATCGTGGCGCTAACCACTGTGCTCAACTCTTGTGGGCATGAGACTTCCAATTGGCCGCTTCTCTACACAAGTGATCTAGAATTTGGCCACACATACAATACACTCTTGGAGGGTAAGCAAGTTCCCAATTTTCACCTCCAAGATGCACTGCTTTGTCACCTGGAACACCTTTGTGTTCCTTCAAGCGAGCATGCCAAGATGATTTGGGAGGCACACTACAGCCGAGTCATTGGGCATTTCAGGGTCAAGAAAACCATGGCAGTACTGCAAAAGTATTTCTATTGGCCAAACCTTTGACGGGATTGTTATCACTGAAATTTCGTCCGCAAATGGTTACAAGAATTCAGCATCGCCAAACGGTTATGAGGTCACCCATGGACCAAAATTACCACAAAATCTTTTCCAAAGGGTCAAAAACTATAAAACCAATGACAAAATTAAAGGGTGCTATGAATACACAGAGTGCGCACACACATGTGCAAAAACAGAAACGCAGGAAACGCGCACATCCGCCCGATGCGCGACTATTGTCGCAAAAAAATGTGCACTTGAGAACGGCGCATTTATGAGTGTGGTCGACCTCCCACCCACTTCTGGTTCAGCTTCCAAGTTGATTTGACACTCAAATATTGACTGGATTCGACTGGGTGGTTGGTCAAAGACCTAGAAATGCCCTAATTAGCCTCTTTACACACTACAAGCTAGTTGAACAATACCTCAAAAAGGTGCTATAAAAAGGCCATGGGTGCACTTCATTTTTCAAGGAATTCAATAGCAAAGTTATGCTACCACTATTCTCTTGAGGAATCCTCTATTCTCATCAAGAGTATACTAGCATCATTGCATTGGGCAATCCATCTCACCCCTTGAGTGGATTAGCAAAGAATTATTTCACCATTTTCATTTCAAAGTTGTAAGAAGAGCATATTTGTGGGGGTCCAAGAGCCCTCCCTTGGAGGAAGAAGGGACTCATACTCCTCTTTCTTCTTGGTGTTTTCTTTCACTAATATCAGCCTTACCATTGGTGACATGGGTCTCCTTGTTTCTTTTGTCCTTATGTCCCTATGCTCATTAGTTTAGTTGTTGTTTTATTTCTTAGTTTAATTCTTAGTTGTTCTTTTATATTTCTTTCTCTAACACTTTTCCTTACAGCTTTCCTACTTATCAAACCCAGCTAAGCTTGCAAGCACCTCTATTTTTCTCACTAAGGTGACAAAAGAGGCACAACATATTGGCGACTCCACCGGGGAAAGGTATCAATTTCCTACCCCATTTGGGTTTTTCTAGCTCTTCTTTTGGTTTATTTAACTTGCAGGTGCATTAACTAGCCTAAGCCGACCTGCAAATCATCCAATTCCAAGTTGAATTGAGAGAATTCCATCCGTAATTTTCATTCAAGGTCGTGTGTCATCTGTGCGTGGGTTTTTTGGCCCACAGACGTGCATCGTGTGCACATGCGCCTAAGTCACAATTTTGTTTCGCGCACCTGTGCCCATAAGATTGTTTTGGTTTGCGCACAGGCACTCAGTGCGCCTCTGTCTCCACTGAGACCTGCACACCTGTGCAAAAAATACATATTGTAAGGTTTTTTGAGATTTGGGGAAGGCCCTTAGCCTTCTTAAAAGTGATTTCATGCATGAGTTAAGCTACACCACACTTAGTCCCCTCTTCATATAAAGGGATTAGTCAAAACACATAGGAACTTAGGAGGTTTAAAATCATTATTTCCTATTTTTCTTTCATTTTGCCACATGGATGGCTCGCTTTGACTAAAAATATAAGTTGGAAATCATTTGTAATAACATAAAACTTGCATTAGGACTAGATGTTGGACAACAATCGCTTAGTATACTCTTCTCTCGCGCTTCCAAGCGACCTTGAGAATCAGAAAAAGATTGTGGGACAATTTCATCTCCCTTAAGAAGATTAAAAACCTTTAGGAGAGGACAACAGCCCTTCTTGGGACCCCTCTTAGTTTATTTTTTCAAACACATCCTAATATTGTAACGGGCCCATACATGCCCACATGCCACAAAGATAAGATAGTGTTGAAATTTACTTTCTTAGATTAAATCACTAGGGAAGTCTAAAGGTTTGGTAACAGGCCCATACATGCCCACATGATCACAATCTAGTATAGTTTCAAAGCTTGTCTTATATTACATCACAATAGGGAGTTAAAGGAATAGTAACAGACCCACATGTCCACATGCTAGCTTCCTAGGGACTTTTGAATTACGCAAGGTTGTACCAAAGGAACTTAGTTAATTAGGTAACCAACACTTATAAGGACCAAGCGAAGTCCACATGCAACAAGGTGACACCTAATTCATTAAAACATTGGCACACTTTCACTTATTCACACACAAAAGTCACTTATCACTCACATAGTTTCTTCTTGAAATGTGGAGGTCAAAGTAAGTTTCCTCCAAAGGGATTCCGAAACACCCCACCCTTTTCTTGACGAAACTATCCACTCCCATTTAATTTCAACGAGGTTGGTTCACACCCCCAACCTATCAAACAACCACATCTAAAAAATTTCTAAAAACTCACTAAGTTTTCCTCCACAGGAGGTGCCAAAAGAATTTTTTTAGTCTAGGTAGGATTTCGGGGATAGGCATCCAAATAAATCCCCATTATCTGGTTCTCACATTGTCAAAACAATAGAAGTTGTCAAATAGGGAACTGAAAATCCTCCAAGTCAAGTATTCCTAACACTATAAGGCAGGGAGATACTCGTGAAGGGTTGAAGGCCGAGGTCAGGTTGTTTTGTGTGTCCCCACTTGAGGCACCCACCTCTTGGACGGGATCCAGCCCGTGGCCCATTTCTTAGGCCAAAAATCTAAATGTCACACTTTGACTGAGGTACCTAGTGACCAAATTTTAGGACATCTACCCAGGTGGCAATTATGGGTTGTAATCGCACCTTGATCGGATTTTTTGTGGCTATTGGGAAATATCTCCAACTCTTTTGGGATATGCCCCCTTTACCCCTCATTATAACTGATTATTTCATCCTTCACTAGTTTTTCTTCCGGTGACTTCAGAACCCACTGTTGAGTACTATTGGAAGGTCTAGTGCTATTTGAGAGGAAGGACATTACGTCTTTTAGGACTCGATCATTTGTTTTCTTTGATTCCCCATGCGGACAAAACCCACTTATCCACATATATGCCTCTTTTTCAAAACACTTTATGTATGATGCACTTCTGATTACATTTTTTATTTAGATATCTATATTGTGTAAAGTTAAAAATTTGCAATAAAGCACTCTTGTTTATTTTCTCTCATCACATTTTGCACACATCCACTCAGCTAGTCGGACATCATAGGGGACCCACAGAACCCCCATCGTTCCAGACGCCTACTAAACCTCCCTCTTATTTTAGGGGGAGTTCCTAGTCTTGCCCACTCATCGGCACCACCTTCACACACTCCTGTGAGTGCCACTATTCTAGGATCATCTTTGCTTGGTTCCACATTACTTGGGTCCACTTCCCAAGTCCCTCTGTCTACTCGCTCTCCTTTACATGGAAGTGGGGGACCAA
>ML796130.1:226007-239456 GCA_009831015.1 Picea engelmannii | reverse complement strand
ATATCGCCAGCTCTTTCGGGATATGCCCCCTTTACCCCTCATTATAACCAATTATTTCATCCTTCACTAGTTTCTCTTCCAGTGACTTCAGACCCCACTGTTGAGTACTATTGGAAGGTCCAGTGCTATTTGAGAAGAAGGACGTTACTTCTTCTAGGACACGAGCATTTGCTTTCTTTTTTATTCCCTCACGCAGACAAAAACCCTCTTACCCACATATATATGCTTCTTTCACATTTTATGTATGATGCACATCTGATTATAGTTTGATTTGGATATATATATTGTGTAAACAGTCACAGCAAAGACTCTTGTTTTTATATTGCTCTCATCACTTTCTTGCACACATTCACACAATTAGTCTGACATCATAGGGGAACCACAGAACCCCCGTTCTTCACGACCCTTGCTAAATATCCCTCCTATCTTAGGGGGAGTATCTGGTCGTGCCCGCTCATCGGCACCTCCTTCACACACTCCTGTGAGTGCTACTATCTTAGGATCAGCTTTGCTTGGTTCTACATTACTTGGTTCAACTTCCCAAGGTCATCCGTTCACTCGCTCTACTTTACACGGAAGCGGGAGACCCACTTCCTCTCAAGGAGGGAGCACCAACCCACGTAGTCCCCATCAAGGGTCGGTTTCACAACCACTATGGCCAGAGCTAATCCTCCCCCCCCCACTACAAATGCCATATTTGGCCTCTTTCAACATACCGGATCTCACCAACCTCACCAATGATCCTATATTGCATGATCCCACATGGCCTGCAATGCCAACAAAACTACCTTCAGACATACCAAAGTTTGAAGGAAAGGCAGGGGATGATGCTTCCAACCATGTCATGACCTTTCATCTCTGGTGCTCTTCCAATAGCATTATGGATGATTCAATCAGACTGCAATTATTTCAACGCACACTCACTGGCCCATCGGCTAAATGGTATGTCGAAGAAAAATCAGGGTCCCACGCAACCTTTGAGTCATTAGCCAAATCATTCTTGACCTTCTTCCAATTACCCATCCGCCACGACAATGGTCTCGAACTACTTTCTAACTTCAAACAAACCTCATCCACACACATCACTGACCACATTCACGAGTGGCGTAGGCGACGTAGTTTGTGCAAAGCGGAAACCACTAAGCAACAGTGCCTCGACTGGTTTCTTAGATCACTTGTCTCTCTCCTTGGAAAGGATGTAGCTTCCACATTCCCTCAATCGGAAGAGGAAGCCATCAGCAAGGCCCAACAATATGACCTCATCTATGCACAGTCAGGGTACTTATACACGGTACTTCCTGATCTTCCAAAATCTGTGCCATTTAGCCAAGACAAACTTGGGATGTCTCACTCAGCAGACGGACTAATAGGTGCCACCACACACCATGGTCCACAACCCCAACCACCACCGATGTATGGAACACCTCAATACCCTCCAGCATATGGGGGCACTCCTTATTACCCCCCACCTCCTTATCAACAGCCATATCTTGTTGATATACCCCCACCCATTAGTGGACCACCGCCGGCACCTCCTATACATCCATCTATTCCCACAAACAGTGGTACTCCCTCAACATCAGCTTATAGTACTAGTGAAATCACTACGCCTTCCTATGTACCTTGTGGATCGGTACCACCACAAAATCCATATTTCCCGTTTCCTGGTCCTCCACAACCCATGGCTCCCCCACATCCTCATGCGGGGGTAAATTTTGTTCAACCCTCTGTTGCTCAAAAATACCAAAATTTTGAACAGTTGAACACAGCCAACCCAACTCATCCATCGAACAATGCCAAGAAGAAAGGACAGAACAGGAATAACAACAACCCAGGTCAAGGCAGGAATCAACCCCCACAACACCAACCAACTGGGGGAAACCAGAACCAAGGGAACCAAAACCCCCAAGGGGGCAATAATAACAAACGCCAAGGGAGAAATAATGTTAAAACAAACTTCCCTTGTGCCCTTTGTGGTGAGTTCGGTCATTATACTCACCAGTGCCCCCAGATCGCTGATTTCAAACGGTTGAAAGACTCTGGTAGTCTTCCCCATTCTCCTGCACAAACTGCCCCTCAGCAGGCACCACAACAATACGTGCAACAACCCCCTCCCGCCGTGCTGCAAAATCCTATTCCACATCAAGGTGTGATAAACACCCAACAGGACACACAGCATCCCCCACCTCAGGTAGGACAATACCACAACCCCAACAATCCAGCAGAGCATACAATTCTCCTCACCAGTGAGGAAGAAATATTGTTGCAAACACGTAATCGTCAGTATCATACACCAGCTGAGTCTACTCCCATCTCTCCAGAGACAAACCCTGCACCGACGGGGCCCTGTTGGTGATCCCTCGCCCTTCTGTCGAACCACCACTACGCATCCCTCGCATCCCCTTGCGCAGGAATGTCCACAACCCACATGCTAGGGAAGCTCATAACTATAGCTTGGTAGACGACTTAGCGCAATCCCCGGCTGCCATGTCAGTCTTGGAAGTCCTCCAGACTTGCCCTATGCAGCGGAAATCACTACTTTCCACCTTGGGGGCAGTCGACCTTGTCAATACTCGACTCATCACCTTTGATCTTGACAGCGGAGAACCTCGTCTTCCCGCCTTGATCGCTTTTCAAATACCAGTAAAAATACGGAACATCACAGTTCATCGATGTATCATCGATGAAGGTGCATCTGCGTGCATTATGTCCAAAACAGTATGGCAGAAACCTGGTTCCCCAGAACTCATACCCTCTGCCATCACATTACGAGCTTATGATGGACAACCATCCTCTCCTGAAGGGCTCTTTAAAAATGTTCCCGTTGAACTCGGGGGCAAGACTATTCTCATTGACATCGAAGTTATCGACGCACCGCTCGATTATAATATCTTGTTCGGTCGTAGCTACATGTACGCTATGAAGGCAGTATCATCTTCCGTCTTTTGGACAATGATGTTCCCCCACAATGGGAAGATCGTTACCATTGACCAAGTCTCCCATTATGAGCCTAACCCATCTGCCAACCTCGATAACATTCTTCCTCTCATCCACACCAACCAAGACGCATATCCACTCATCGAGATGGGTCCTGGGATTTTTAAAGATCCATCCTTGTTAGGGACGTACCATGGAGAACCACCACTCCTTCATCCTGCTAATCAAGTATGCGTCATCTCATCTAACGGAACTCACACAGAGGATGATCTTCCTCCTCAGGAGGCTTCAGTCATTCCTGACGTCCCAATAGTCACAGAACCACTCCCGTCAGAGCCTCCTGCGCACTCTTCGACCCCAACAGTCCACGAATCCACATCCCCTCAGGGGCATAGTCCCGTTTGGGAGACAGTTCCCCAACCCCTCACTCAAATTCCCTTATTTTACCCTCCACCAGGTATAGAATCTTTTCAGGTAGCCGCAACGCTCACACTACCCAATATGGTGTTAGCAATCCCAGTATGGTATTTACACCCACCTGAGATGGTCCCTCGACCATCCCTTCCCCCACAGGAAGGCCTCCCCATGACGATTCTCGTCCTTACCCCCACTACCCCCATACTCACTAACCCCCCTGCTATAGCTGGGGGCAGGAGAAAGAAGAAGGAGCCCACCACTCCCCTTCCTCCATGCATCCCACCACCTTGCGCACTATGTGAGAAAGAGGGCCACCAAACCAACAATTGTCCATCCCTACCTGAATTACGGAATTTAATCCCCCCCAATCAAACTCCCACAACACCCGTCACTACTGCTAGTTCCACTACTACCAACAACCCTTCCAGTAGTAAAGGGTTGAGGACCAAATATGCTTGTGCTATCTATTCAGAGTACGGCGATTATACCCATCATTGCCCAGCACTACCACGCTTCCGGCAGACGTTAGTCGATGTACGCCAGAATTTCCAGAACAACCCACGCCCTGCTACGTCCTCTCCAACAAACATCACTAACATCCGCTATGTCACCACTTCATTCAATGAACGCATGAGATTCCCTTGCTCTCTCTGCGATTCATTAGCTCATTTTACATACCAGTGTCCTATGATCCTTGAATATAGGCAACGTCAATTGGCCCTGCTTCACCAACCCGCAGAAGCAATCATTGACCTTACCTCGTCACTGGAGGATCTTCATGTCATTTCTCCTGAGCCTGAGGCACTCCCAACGCCTCCATGGTTCTTCAATGACGTCTCTGAGTATTTACCCCGCAACCCCCCCAACTCTCCTGCTCATTCCCCTGCGGACACTCTCCACCCAACCACCACGGGTACCCCTCAGTACTTCAATATATGGTTTATGTCAAGTGACCCCTCACCATCTCCTAGCATTGCTCCCTCTACTTCTCCAGCTGGGGGAAACCACACTGTCACTGAGGTCACTCCTCACGACCCCTTGTATTCCCAACGTTTCCACCACGACGAGGAAATACTTGAAGAGTTAAATCACTCGGACTCTCTCTGGGATGCGCTACATCACCGTGCACTCTTCTCGCCACAAGAAACCCTCATGCCTCCTAACCAAAACCCCATTTACGCGGTCGAAACCAAAGATTTTATCCCGTCAGGGCCTATAGATTGGTTCAACAATCCCATTCCTTCCCCCGACGCTTTTGAAGAAGGTAATATGGCCAACATTTCCCCCACCATCAAAATCGACATTTCCATTAAAAATGGCATCGTCGAAGAAATCATCATTGGAGCTGTTTGCACTCCTCAGGAAATCGCCGCATACAAAGCCCTCTTCCAGGAATATAAGGATATTTTTGCCTGGTCATACACGGAAATGCCTGGCCTCGATCCCTCTATTTTCAAGCATCGCATCGACACCTGGCCTGACATCACACCATTTCGCCAGAAACAGCGACCGCTACACCCATCCAAAGCCGTGGCTATCAAAGCCGAAATTGACAAATTACGTACGGTCGGGTTTATTTACCCCATCGCTTACACTCCATGGGTTTCCAACCCTATACCCGTCGACAAAAAATAGGGCATTATCCGCGTTTGCACAGACTTTCGCGATCTCAATAACACATGTCCCAAAGACAACTTTCCAACACCTTTCATCGATCAAATTATCGACGACTGCGCCGGCCACGAGGCTCTCTCCTTTATGGACAGATTCTCTGGCTATAACCAAATTCAAATCCACCCAGACGATCAGTATAAAACCACATTCATTACCCCGTCGGGTACTTTTGCATATCGTGTCATGCCTTTCGTCTTAAAAAATGCCGGCGCAACTTTCCAGCGAGCGATGACATACATCTTTCACGATCTAGCTGAAATCATCCTTGCCTACTTGGACGACCTCACAGCTCGATCCAAGCAACACACCCAACATCTCGATGATTTACGAATCATCTTTCAATGGTGTCACCAGTTCAACATCCGCTTGAATCCTCTCAAGTGTGTGTTCTGCATCACCGCAGGGCGCCTCCTCGGTTTTATTGTTTCCCAAAGCGGTATTACTGTGGACCCCCTCAAAGTCAAAGCTATCACCGAAATTCCACCTCCCCAGAATTTACAACAACTTCAGAGTCTACAGGGTAAAGCTAACTTTCTTAGACGCTTTGTTCCCGATTACGCCATATGCGCACATGGTTTCCTCCGCTTACTACGTCACGACATCCCTTTTCACTGGGACGACTATGCCCAACAGTCATTTGACAATCTTAAAACAACACTTTCAAATGCACCTTTAATTAGTGCACCTGACTATAATCGCGACTACATCCTCTACGTATCAGCATCAGCTGTATCAGTAGCCGGCGTCCTCGTCCAGCTCGGAGATGACAATCGTGAACAAGTCATTTACTACGTTAGTAAGAACCTCTTAGGACCACCCTTGAAGTATAAACACAAAGAGAAACTTGTTCTTGCAGTTGTTCTTGCAGTCCAGAAACTGCGCCATTACATTCTGCTTCGCACCACAAAGGTCGTCGCAGATTCCAACCCTATGGAGTACTTGCTCAGTCATCGACAAGTTAACGACAAATTCGCTAGATGGATCGTTATCCTTCAGGAGTACGACCTTGAGTTCTCAACATCTAAGAGTAAGAAGGCCCTCATTCTCACCGAACTTGTCACGGCCCTCCCCTCTGAAACCACCAGTGCCCCCGTCAATACTGACTTTGCCGACGAACATCTCTTTTATATCACTTCGGATGATCCTTGGTATGGCAACTTCCTCGTCTACCTCCGAACTCAAAAGTTCGGTAACCACCTTTCATGAGATGATCGACGACGTATTCTCCATCAGGCCCCCCGCTATCTCCTCATCGGAGACATCCTATACCGGCGGGGCGTTGACACCATTCTTCGTCGTTGCCTGACTATTGACGAGGCCGACAGATTCTTAAACGACTGCCACAGCAGCGCATGTGGGGGACATCTTTCGGGTATATCCACTACTCAAAAGATTATTTGAGCCGGTTACTTTTGGCCTACCTTGTTTCATGATTGCATTCATGCTGTGAAACGATGTGAGCAATGTCAGCTCTATGCCAACAAAGCCCGAGCTCCCCCCGCTCTTCTTCACCCTGTCATTACGGTCGGCCCTTTTTGTAAATGGGGCATCGACTTTATGACTTGTAATCCCCCCTCCATCAATGGTCATAAATACATTGTTGTCGCCGTTGATTACTTCACCAAATGGGCCGAAGCTATGCCCACTTTCAACAACACCGCTGACACTGCAACGCGCTTTTTCTTTAACCACGTCATATCTCGTTTTGGAGTACCACTCCAACTCATTTTTTACCATGGGAAACACTTCAAGAATGAGATCTTCGTTGAACTCTCATCTCGGTTAGGCTTCTCTCACAAGTTTGCCTCACCATATTACCCTCAGTCAAACGGACAGGTCGAGGCAGTTAACAAAGTCCTCAAGACCATGTTACAGCACACGGTTAATAAACATAAAACCAATTGGCATCATATGTTATTTTATGCGCTATGGGCTTATCGAACGGCAGTAAAGACCGCTACTGGTTTCACACTATTCCATTTAGTCCATGGGGTTGAGGCAACTCTTCCCATCGAGTGCGAAATTCCCACCTTACGCACAGCAATTGAGCTATTACCTGACACTGCTCCAATGGAGCAGCGCTTGCTGAACTTGGAGTCTCTGGATGAAGATCGTCGATCTTCCTTACAGAACAACGAAGCAGCTAAAAAATGATCCAAGGCTATCTTTGATCGCCATGTCAACCTTCGATCATTTCGCGAAGGCGACCTCGTCCTGGCTTATGATATCGCTCATGATACCTTTGGCCACGGCAAATTCGAATCACTTTGGCATGGCCCTTACATTATCCAACATTGCCTCACCAAAGGCGCATATATCTTGGCCTCTCCCGAAGGCCTCTCTCTCAAAGAACCCGTCAACGGGTTGTATCTCAATAAATTTTATGCTTAAAAGTAGTCATTCTACTTTAGGTTATTTCTTTTCTAGTGTTTTTAATCTTTTTCTCCTCCCCTCTCGTCTAAAATATCCTTTGTGCTATTGACAGATGCTTCCTCCACCAGCCTACCACATTGGTTATGCCGACGGCGCCAGCCGTTGGACGCAAAATCTCGCTTCAGCTGCTTGGGCTCTCTACACCCCCTCACATGAAATGCTACATTCAAGCGGCATATGTTTGGGGCCAGCAACCAACAACCAAGATGAATACACTACGGTCATTGGCCTCCTAGCCGACGCCCAGCGTCATCATATTCATCACCTTAGCATCTTCCTCGACTCTCAACTAGTCGTTCTCCAGCTCAACAATGTTTACCGTGTACGCGATCCGTGCCTCTTTCGCAAATACCTGCAGGTTAGGTTTTTATCTCGACATTTTGATTCCATTACATTTACACATATTCCAAGACAATTGAATCAAACAACAGATCAAATAGCTAACATGGTGTTAGATTGGCATATATCACATCAAGCTACACATACATAAACATCTCACAAATCCTGTCACAGCATATATATAGAATAGACATCAGCAAAATCATCAGCAAAAAACACATGTAGACAACATCAGGATCTCAAAATATGTATATTCATATATATATAAAGGCCCATCAGGCCATCTGAATGTTTACATACAAAAATACATGTATCTGCAGGCCAACGCAGCACCTCGGTACAAAAAAAAAAAAAAAAATCGGCTCACCAGCCTAAATACAACCAAAACGATATACATCATGCACCACTCATGGTGCCTCTATCACACCACCACCTGCTCCTCCCTCAGGAGGAGGTGGTGGCCCACCACCACCTACCCCAGGCGGTGGTGGACCACCCACAAGACCCTCCTGCCCCGGTGGTAGGCATCCACTCGTCATAGCAGCAAGCACTGCTGCTCGCCGCACTATGGCCCGCCATCGTGGCGGTACCCCTACACACTGCTCCAGGAAGCAGTGCAGCTCCGGACTCCACATATGGATCAGGAACTGTAATAAATACTCATGTGCCCGTATCAACGGGCACTCAAAGAACTTTAGCAACCCACAGGTTGCCAAATTCACACGCACGCCCGGCCCCTCAATGGCCACGGCGTCTCGCAACTGGGCCCAGTCTCGCTCTCGCCACCGCACTGGCATCGTCACCACAGTCCACCTGCAGACAAAACAGAGTCCTATATCATCTCATGCAACCATCAACAGCATCAAAAAGACTCGTTTCTTACCCCTCAACCTTGCCTCCTAGGCAAAGTTTTTTTACCCACAGGCGCGCACACATGCGCGCATGTTCATTACACAGGCACGCATATATGCGCACCTGTACACTACACAGGCACGCATCAGTGCGCACATGTTTGCTTCACAGGTGCGCCCTTACGTGCGCTTGTTCACCATACAGACGCGCACAGGTGCACGCCTATCAAACCCACAGGCGCGCACTGGTGCGCACCTGTTCAACTCACAAGTGCGCCCTTCGGGCGTGCCTTAAATTTCTTCTCCCGCGCCCCCATGCGCGCATATCCAGTGGAAAGGCGTGCACGTATGCGCGCCTATCACTGAATCGCCCGCGCATGTGGGGCCCACACCCCCTAAATACCCCTGTACAGCCCTCCATACACACCCTGCCCAAAAATTGACAACCTATTTCTATGCAGGACGATCATACCACTAACCTGATACTCGCAAATCCTCAATCGGTTGCCTCGTCCTCCCCGAATCTACAAATCTCCTTTGAAAACTGTTGGTTCACTCACTATTGCAGTAGGTACAAATGAGGTGGCAATGTGGGCCCTACAGCTATATATAAGCCTTTTGCCAAATTTCCATTCACCGTTCCGGGAGCCCAAGGTATCCATTTTTCAAACCGTCTTCAGCCACGGGATCAGCATCCCGTCACCTACATCACAGCAGTCCCTGGGTCGCTTTTCATAATGAGTCCCCGGAGCGCCTTTTTTTCATATCATGGCCAGGTACGCACGCGCATAGTCACATTTCTCAAATACATGCTCATATCTTGGCTTCTCTTCAGATATTGTTCACTTTGGGGTATTTGGTTTGTTATGTGTGCAGGTACTTGATCATCATCCATCAACACAACCCCTTCAGGTATATACTCAGCACTGGCATGTAGTCTTTCCCGCTGTATCGCATTTACATTTCCAGTCACACCCTCTGATATTGGCCTCTAGGATCCCCATTCCCGGCTCTGCAGTACCCACACCTCCATTTGCATCTTCGGTACTGTTACCCGGTAGCATTCTTACCTACATGAGTTGTCCCATTCATAGCCCCTGTTGCCACTTTTTGACACTCATGTTGTTTTCATTACCCTTTAGGGATGGGAGTCCCGATAGTCTTTCATCATGTCATGAATCAACCACATACTCCTTCTCCTCATTTTGCTAGCTTTCCCACATGGACTCCCAGATTATCTCTTGACGGTTCTATTTTTACCTGCACCTCCGCAGTATCATGAACCCTCCATTTCATCCACAATCAGTTTGCCCATCTACGAACCTACCTTCATTTCACCTACCTCATACAGAAACTCACCAATGGGGCCCCCACCGTTCATCAGTTTTCCAAGCAAATTCTGCCCTCCATGGGCCACCCATATCACACTGGGGCACCCATTTCTGTATTTGTACATTTCTCCCCAAAATTATTCATTATTTATTGTACAAATGCCTTTATTTCCAGTCATTACATTCTCTTTTTTCATCGTCACCTTCGACGACTTGCTTCCTTCTTTTTGGCCTCACGCAACCCATGTCACCCTTGGTTGGAGCATTACTTCTCATCTACCCTTGTCGACGTCGTCCATATCTTCAGGGAACCCCATAGGTCACTTACCTCTACTCTATGAATTTGTTCACCTTGTCCTGCCTCTGGCACAACTTATCACCGGTCTTGTCATCCCCCTGACACTCGACCTCGTTACATAGTTGCGGCCACTTTTTATCTCATACATCCTCCAACCAAGGGCAGTCTTGAGTCTTCCCGGTTCTTGATTTAGTCCATGTACCTCTGCCACTTCCTCACCTCAGTAGATTCCACGAAGCCCCTTGCTTCCAGGAGTCGCGTTCCCCTTTTGTCGACATCAGCACAATTTTCCAGAAGGGCGACAGTATCTTGATTCTCATTCTCCATTCAATGAGAGATCTCAGACGGCACAGGGTGATACACCATTGCTCCCTGTTGTCGTTGGCCCCCATAACATTCGACGCCAACACTTTCTCATGTTATGGTGGGTCTTACTTTGCGACTATTACAGTTATTTCTCTCATTTGTCGAAGACCTCAAAACTGGGCTAGGCTATCAATGCCCACATAATCGTTGCTATTTATTACCGTGATCACTGCCTATTGTTCCGAGCATGTTCACTTACAGAATTGTCTTTTGCCTTTATAACAACCGCCCCCGAGGGCGCTGCAGTTTTCTACACCAACACTTCCGTCATCTTCTTTTCAGAGTTACATAACACGAGCATGGGGCATGCCCACCTCGTTTGTACACAGTTGTATATTTTACGCACCTTATGGAAGTTCGGGTCCTACCGGTTCCTTTCTCCTCCAAAGGATTGCTCTGAACGATCCCACTATTTCTCTATCTTACAACAGCATTCTCAGTAGAAGAAACATTGATGGATTTCAACTATATGTATGCTCCTAACCTCATCCATCAGGGGGCATCTGTTATCACTGAAATTTCGTCCTCACATGGTTACAAGAACTCAGCATCGTCAAACAGTAATGAAGTCATTCATGGCCTTGAATTAATCTCATAGCATTCAAAAAGGTCAAAAATTATACAAAGTAGTGAAAAATTGAAGAGCGCTTTACAGAAGTTGGGCGCGCACGCACATGCGCGGAACAGAAACATAGAATGCGCGCATACGCGCACGATGCGCGGTTGTTAGCGCAAAAATCCGCGCACCTGCTAAATGGCACATTTATGAATGTGGTCAGCCTCCCAACCACTTCTGGTTCAGCTCCCAAGCAGATTTGACCTCCAAATCCGGCCTGAATCTGAATGGTGGGTTGGTCAAAGACCTAATAATGCCCTAAAGAGCCTCTTTTCACACTACAAAGGAGTTACACAATAACCCAATGCAATGCTATAAAAAGCCATGAATGCACCTCATTTTCTCAAGGAATTTCAAGTAATGTTATGCTGCCTAGATTGTTTTAAGGACTCTATCCTTGGTAAATACACATTGGCATTATTTCATTGAGCAATCCACCTCTCCATTGAGTGGATGTGCAAGGAGTTCTTTCATCACCATTTTCATTTTCTTGTTGTAAGGAGAGCAAGCTTGTGAGGGTCCAAGAGCCTTCCCTTGGAGGAAGAAAGGACTCATTGTCCCCTTTCTTCTTGGTGCTTTGATTTCATCAATAGACCAGCCTATTACATTGGTGACATGGGTGTTTTTGTTTTTGTTATCTTTATGTCCCTATACTTATGGTTGTAGTTTGCATTAGTTTAATTCTTGCTTATAATTTTGTTTTTCTTTCTCTAACTCTTTCCTCTACAACTATCATGCTCAGCAGGACCCAACTGGGAATGTAAGCACCTCTTATTTTCTCACCAAGGTGACGAAAAAGGTGCAACAATATTGACCATAAAAAACATTAAAAATGATAAGGTTTACACCCGTCAACCTTGCCCCAAAGGCGCGGCTGTTTAACCCACAGGCGTGCACATATGTGTGCTTGTTCACCCCGCAGACGCACATGTATGTGCACCTGTTCACCCCATAGGCGCTCCTTCTCACCCTACAGGGGCGCCTCCATGTGCCCCTATCATGAACACAGGCGTGCATCAAAGCGCGCTTGTCCACTACACAGTCGCGCATGCATGCGCGGCTGTGTAGAAAACAGGTGTGCACATCATGCGCGCCTTTGTCCCGCCTATGGGCGCCCCCATGCATGGTGATCTGGATAACAGGTGTGCACTCGTGCGCACCTATTTTAGGATCGCCCGTGCACTTAGGGGCCCACACCCCTAAAACCCCCTGTACAACCCTCCATACAGCCCCTGCCCAGAAATGGAAAACCTACTTCTATGCAAGACGATCAGACTACTAAACTGAAGCTCGTTGGTTCTCAATCGGCTACCTCATTCTCCCAAAATCTCCAAATCTCCTTTGAATACCTCTCGTCTAGTCACTCTGGCAGCAAGTACAAATGAGGTGGCAATGTGGGCCCCACAGCTATATATAGGCCTTTTCGCCAAACTACTAATTTTCAGGAATTTCTTGCAAGTCATTAATAAAATGTCTCCACCTCATTGCATGAGGCCTTTGTTGGAGATAAATCTTAGGTGCAAGTGTCTTTTGACATCTAATTGATCCTTGAGAATCCATTCAAATCATCCTTGACAGGTGGAAACCTCCCAACAAGGCAAATATCAAAATCCGTGATCGCTACAGGAAATTAGGTAGCATCGTTGTGCAGAGTGGGTAACACCACTTCTATATCAAATATCTTTCAAACCATAACACATATTGAAAAAATGAGAGAGGTTTTTTTTATTTGGAATGTTATGAACAAAAACCTCCTCCAGTTTTCAAAAATACCTTTTCAATTATTCATAATCAAAGTTGTAAGTTAATGACTCAAAACTGGTAAAATAACTCTGCACAATTCGTTTTTTGCCAGAATATTACGCAGCGCCTGTAGGTAGTGCCCGACTGTGTTGCACCTATATGTAGATTTTTTTCTCTATGAAATATCACGCAACGCCTTGACGTAGCACTACTTACACTACATCTGCATATAGGTTTGGGTAGCATTTCCAAAATGTAGCGCCTTTCAATCTTGAATATGTACAAAGCAGTGTGTGTTCTTTCATGATGACAAAACCATTTTACTTAGGTTCCTTGATCATACCATAGGTAGTGCCTTTTAACACTGGGTGAAGCTATCACTTAGCAAATACTCAAAATCCATATAGGCACCTTAACCAATCTTGTGCTAACACCCTGGACCCC
>ML796130.1:193882-217539 GCA_009831015.1 Picea engelmannii | reverse complement strand
ACGACAAGAGGTATAAAACGCATTTCATTTTTTTACTTTGTCGCATTTGTCCTTCTTTCTACATGTTATATTTTCGAAGCTCTCACAATTTTTTATGCGGGATTTGTACTAAGTTTTTTTTCAGGTGCGCAGACGATCTCGCCTCTTGTTGCTTAAGTGATTTTCAAAAATCACAAAAACTTTTGAAAAAGACATGCCTTATTGACTGCTTGAAGGAGTTGATTCTCGTCTTACACATCATGGCATTTGCAGTTACACATAAACCTTTTCATAAACCCATTTACGTCATGAATGTCTTCCTCCATTTCTCCTTCAAAGCAGATTGGTCATCCCTGTGTTGAAGCCCATCTTCCATTGAATTATCCTTCACGACTTCGTACACGCCTATCTTTCTGAGCCGCATACATTTCTTTAGCTTTTTCAGTTCTGTTTTCCTTGTCAATAAAACTATCCAACTCCCTTTCCCTGACTACATTGCCTTGCCATACACACTGTTACTACTAAAATATTTTCATTTATAGTCCTATCACTCTTTTTATCCGAACTCGTGTTGACTGATGTGGGATTCCTTAAGGCCCACCTTTCAACAATTCTTGCCCCATCGACCTCAACACCTTATCTGGGATATAGACTAGAGTCCATTTTGAGTACCTAGAGGCTTGCATGCCTTAATGGCAAGTTCTCTCGCTGACAATCATGGGAATACATCAATGTCCCTTGATCATGAGATCTTGCAAGTGGCTCAACATCATCTCATTCATTCACACTTAGCAAGATGTACTCGGGTACGTTGGCACTCATTGACATCAATGGTGAGTTGCCTCGCATTGGTTAACGACATTCATCATTGGTCGGTAATCCAATGACTTCTTTTCATGCTCGACATCGACACATTCATTCGCATGATTAGAATTGTACCATTAGGTTTAGCAGTGGGTGAAGACTATACACTTTTCATGACTCTATCAGCAGTTACAACAACATGACTTCATCTATACGAGAGTACTACAGTTCCACTTTCATACTTCCTCTTTTCCATGATTCATTCAGCAGCAGTTCAGATTCCTCCACTTCACATTCTCTAATCCAGCAGACAGTAGTCGTTGCTACAACAACAGTCACTTTTCACATGATCTTGCAGCAATGACATCTTCCATGCTCTACCAGCCGCACTAGCCATATTCCTCTTGCATAGTTCATCAACATTTTGGGTAAGTGGAGGTATGTTATTTTCTAAACTTTAATCATGTAATTCCTCAACTGCTAGCAATGAATAATTTGGAAAATTCCCTCATCCAGTTCCCTTTCCTTTTCACTTATATGACTTATGCCACGTTGCATGAGGACATGCAACAAGTTAAGTTGGGGGGTAGGGGAATTTATTCACTATCACCACTCCATTTTCCCACTACCATCATTCCATTTTTCATTTCATTTACCAGTTATGAACATTTCTTTTCTAACATTTATTTTCCAACGATACTTTGTTGCACTTTGCTTCATAAGCATTGTTATACATATTGGCATGAT
Source organism: Picea engelmannii (assembly GCA_009831015.1). NCBI lineage: Eukaryota > Viridiplantae > Streptophyta > Pinopsida > Pinales > Pinaceae > Picea > Picea engelmannii. The sequence goes on along the minus strand of ML796130.1, from coordinate 216,009 downwards.
TCACAAATATGAAAAAGGGCTTTCTTATACTCAGTGATGTTTCCTTATGCACATTGATAGCATAAATTTTCTAGTAAGAATATGGGCAAATTATTATCATAACAGCAAGAGAACAAATAACGAAATGAATGGTTTTAACACAAGAACCAACATTCTTTATATTCATGGTTGTCACACAAGAACCAACCATAAGAAAATGTCAGTTGTTACTCATGTAAATCCCATCCTGGAAAACATTCATTATCATCACTCAAAGTCAACATTCAGATGTCAAAATTTATTGAGAAGATCCATGCATGGTTGCATGAGGACATGCAACAAGTTAAGTTGGGGGGTGTGTTGGGGCTCAGAAATGTCATATTTTCATCCATCTTTCCCTTCATCATTCTTCACATTTCATTGTCCCATTAACCTTTCACAATATCATTTCCATAAATATACTTGGGTTTCACCTTATTGTTCTCCACTTTATTCATTTTAGTATTAAAAGGGAATTTGTGATTAAATGTTAGAAAATTGACATGTTTTCATATATATCTCAAATATGTGTGAGCTTTGTAATGTGTAGGAATATGTGAAGGATTAATTCAAAGGACTTCTCGAATACTTCCTCCACCATTTCAATATTTGAGGAGATAATTCAAGCCCATTCCAAGGAGAAGATCATGGATATTTGGTTGGAATATCTTATCCAAGATGTATGAGAGATATGTGTGAGGATTTAAAGGGATTATATTTTGTAATAATGGGAAATAGGTTGAGAGAAAAGTGGATCTGTAATAATGAGATGGTTATCTTATGTTCAAGGCTCTCATGTATAAAAGAGAGTGCTCGCTCTTCGTGAGATTTCAGTTGTAAGTAGAGAATTAGAGTAGTCATTAATGGTAGTCATTAGGATTCGAAAGAGAAAGGGATTCTTAGCTTTGATTCATGGTTTTCGTTTTCATGCTTTTATTATTCTGTTATGAAGATTGATTTGGTTATTGTAATAGAAGATTGCTTCATTGGCATTAGTTCACATATGTTGTTGTGTTATTCAACTCTTCACATGTTGTACTTTCTTTTCCTTCATGTAGTTCTCCATTCCTAGATTAATTTCCTTCACACAGTTTCTCATTCCTAGATTAATTTCAATTCCAAGTTGTGTGCTAGATTAACGATTCTATTTCAGTCGTGTGCTATATTAATGATTCCATTTCAGTCATGTGTTAGATTAACGATTCAATTTCAATTCGTAGCTTAAACATTAGATTATATTAGTTATGCTTCAATCTTGCATATACTTTGTGTGTGATTCGTCAATTTACGAACCCTGGGTTGACAAATTAGATAGTTGGGCAAGTACTACAACTCAATTAATACAACATTAGTTCGGCCCAATATAACAATTGTTGTTCCCTTGTCACAATTGTTGTTCCTTTTGTTGTTCATTTAAACGGAATGATTGTTGTTCCTTTTGTTACGATTGTTGTCCCTTTGCAGGTTATATTTTGAGACATATTTAGAGCCCAACAGTAGGTACTCGTATGAGCTTCATACCTCTTTTCCTTTGACCTAGACTTTGACTTGGGTGATCAAGAGAGGGGGTGGTAGGCTTGGCTAACAAACTTGCTACTTTGATCCCTTGAGATCATTAGGGAAGCCTCATGTAACACCCCTATTTCCCCCAATTTGTAATTAATCATAGAATAGGAATTACCATGTTAATGCATGAGGAAAATGTAAATGTATTATTGTTTGAGTTGCCAATAACTGACTGTGGGGGTGAAGCCTTGAAATTACTGGCCATGATATCACTAGAGGAAGAATGTGAAAACTATAAGAGAGGGTTCATATATCAAATAACCCCAAAACCTCCCTTGATAAGGATGACAAACCTCCTTCGAATCCCAAGGAAAGAAAATCAGTCAATGAAGAAAGGATCGGTGGTTGAATCACCAACCACCCCCATGAATGGAAACCTAGGTTGTTAGTTCGAAGTACCACAGGGACCTACAGACTTGAGCTTCCTTCTGACAGAAGGAACAGGTTAGGTCGGAAAAAACCTCCCAAGGTAAGAGGGACACACACACGGGAGAGGAGACGCCAGACACCCGACACCAGACAAGGAGGGCGGAAGCTCACAAGGGAGAAGCGCGAAGCTCTCCAACAAATCATGAATAGAAGGCCACGAGCTTGATGCCGAGGAGCATATGAGAAACCTCGCCGAGTCCACAACCGAGTGAGAAAGCTCCGAGTTCCAGAAAATAGGACCCGAATAGAAGCTGAAACAGAGAGAGAAACCTCGAGAACCATGAGAATTCCTTGGTGATATCATGGCCTGACACGGGGGTGGCCAGAGTGCTAAGAATGAATGCCTCTGTGCCTATGGTTGGGTGGAAAGATGAACACCCACAGTAAGTTGGTTGGCGGCAACCTGTAATAGATAAGTGATTTCTTACTCTGTGTAATTTAGCGATAACTGGGCATGAATTTGGTTATACTGGGTATGTTTTGAGAATCGTGCTTGATTTCTGAATGGATAAACTGTGTCCCTTTCCTTACTGCTTGGTTGTATATTTAGGCCAGTAAGAAATTTTATGGATAGGACATGATTGTTACTCGTAAATGCTTGTGTCCTGTGGCTTCTTGAGTTAGAGCCACTAACTGTGAGATCGTCGACCCTAGGCATAGTCTCATGTACACATGCCAGCCTTCCTAGTTGTCTAGAGTCCCTTGGAGGATGAATTATGTTAAGCTCAGGAGAGGTAGTGTAGTTATGCATCGGCTCCCTGCGAGGCAAGTAGAGGCCGAGACTCACCCAAGTACTAGACTTGACGAATGTGTGTAAGGGGTGCGTGGAAGACTCTTCTAAGAGTCAAGCCCAGGAGAAAGAGCACAAAGCTCTTAATTCCTTCATAGCTGATAAATCTTAGGAGGGACAACGCTTTTCGTAAAGTTCTAGCGAGACCCAGTAGCCGGCTTGCAGTAGAAGATCGAAAGTTGAGACCTTTGAAGCGTCGAAATCTTCTGAAATAGGGAAGAAAGCTTGAGCTTAGGGATGAGCTACAGCTACCGTCAAATCTCGTGTGGATAGCCAATAGCCATCGGATCCAGGAGAAGTTGTACGAGGTTTAACCCTCGCATACGCAAAGGTGAGGACTCATCAAAGTCCTGAAAATATCAGGACCGTCCATTTAAGAGGACATGTGGTAGAGGTCTGAACCCATCGGGGCTTTGGATACCGGAAGATTGAAAGACTAGAATCGTGGAGTCGCTACATCGCGAACTCCCGATTCTTGAAATCCTGACTTGCGAAACCCCGAAATGGTATAGCGTGGTTAGAGTTTGGTGTTTCGACACCCGGGAAACCCAGATGCGAGATTTCTTGTCATCGCACATCACAAAATCCCGACTTGCGAAACCCCGAAATGAGCTTAGTGTATATATATGAACTTCATAGTTTCGGCTCCCGAGAAACCCAGATGCGAGACCTCTTGTCATCGCACATCGCGAAATCTCGACTTGCGAAACCCTGAAACAAGCTTAGCGTATATATATGAACTTTGGAGTTTCGGCTCCCGGGAAACCCAGATGCGAGACCTCTTGTCATCGCACATCGTGAAATCCTGACTTGCGATACCCCGAAATGAGCTTAGCATATATATATGAACTTCGGAGTTTCGGCTCCCGAGATATCCTAGGTGCGAGATCTCTTGTCGTCGCACATCGTGAAATCCCGACCTGCAAAACCTCGGAATGAGTTTAGTGATTAGTGGATATATGGTTTGGAGTTTCAGCTCCCGGGTATCCTAGATATGAGGCCCCTCGTTCTCGCATATCGTGAAATCCTGACTTGCGAAACCCTGAAAGGAACTTAGTAGATATATGGGTTTCGATGTTGTGGCACCTGGAAATCCGAAGGGTATGAACCCCTGTCTTCATACATCTCGAAATCCCGGTACACGAAGTTCCAGTGAGTGAAATCTCGAAGCGGCTTGGTGTGAATAGGATTTTGGGTTTCGGGGTTTGAAGAGTCGAAGAATTCGACTCGCTTGCATTTCAAACTCCCGGTTTTCGAAGTCCCGAAATGCGAAAGGTGCCTCTTGGCTTAGCCTGAGGTAACAACCAAAGGACACATGGAAGTGAATCCTACACTTGGTGCGTGAATTGTACACGACGGATTTTCAACGAAAGAACCAGTGATTTGGTTTGGTGAAGGTCTCGATTGGAGGACCTAGCCTACGCTAGAACCTCATAGGAATTCGGAAACTCTGTACCTCGATGATGAAGAAGAAAGAAAAAGCTGAAAAATCTTAGTTCCCATAGTGGGTGTGTGACAAATTGGTATCAGAGCATGGTTACAACACTTGGCTTGTTTGGGCTCATGTACGAGCCGCGTAAGGAGATGTTGTTATCTACATTTACTCCTTGAGGAGAAGGGCTGCAAATTGAACCTGTGATTTTGGGATTTCTTGTTGAATTCCAGCAAAGGAATTATATTGTTCCTTTGTCAAAATGATAACTACTCTTATAGGAGTAGGAATGCATTGATCAGTATTATTGATAAGACCTGAGTGTGAATAACAGAGGTGGAATAAATTGTGCTATGAAGTTGCACTAGCCAGAAAAGGGACGTGAACTGAGTTGTTCTATTATAGTGTGATGATGGCTACCTACTAAAGCAGGTAGAATCTCTTGCAATTGAGATGACTAGTTAGGTAAGAATTAAGATCCAAATGAAGAACTCCTTCATGATTCGGGAAATCTGTTAAGGACTGGTAGGATCCTTAGAAACTTATAATTACTGCATTATTAAAAGACTAAACCCTGAGCATATAACTCCTCACGATTGAGAGGACTGATGAAAATATATAGGGTCAAATTACCTGACCTATAATGGTTAGGATCGACAACAAGGATAATCTGTTTGAGCAAGATTAAGAGGAGTCCTTTGGGACTGTTGCTAATTCCCAAGAGTGACCCTTATTGGTTGTTCCCATAAAGAGAGGGTAACATCCGTGTGAGTTATGACTATGAGATTAGTCATGTAAGTAACTTAAAATCTCAGAAGAGATAGCGGGAGAAATCCTTCAGAAAAGAGTTTTGAAGATTGGATAGGATCGAGAGTCAAGATCCATTCAGAAAGAAAAATGTTTCAAGTTGTTCGATCTCTAAGAAGTAGCGCATTGGTTAGTTGCGAGGAGATACTGAAATTTCGCAAAACCAAAGGACTTGGGATAAGCAATGAGAAATTCATGAAAAGATCAAGGAGCGATCTGGACCATTGATCATCCAGAGAGAATTTCGCAATTTCGGATACCAAGAGTCCGAGAGGTAAGAGTTCAGGAGACTAGAGGTCCCGGGCCACGAAGTCCCGAAAGTGTCGGGACAATTCATCGCTAGAGGATAAGTGGTGGAGGATTGAGGTTTCGGGAAAATCCCCAAAGGGAGCCATTTCGGCACTCCTGGTACCGGGGATGCGAAGGGCAAGAGTTCGGAACTCTTGACCCCCCCCAAAAAAAATGTTGAAAAAGGATCAGGGTTGTAGGATGTGGATTGGATTGTGGTCGTTGATCTCTCAATAGCGGCACGCCGGTATTTCGGGTATCGAAAAGTCAAAGGAGCAAGGATCAATCAACCCTTGCATCGTGGGATCATGAAACATGAAATCCCGAAGGCGCTGAAGGGACGCGATAGGAAGCCAACATTTCGGCATACCGGGATTCGGCATTTTGGAAGTCCTGGAAACAAGGAATCCAGACTCTCGGGGATGAAAACCCCGAAGTCGCAACAATGCGACATAAAGAGGAGTGGGGCTGCGGTCATATCGGGATATCGGGAATCAGTATTTTGGGAATCCCGTACACGAAAATTCGAAATGCTTGATATCGGGAGTTCCAAAGTCGCGAAATGCGACGAGCTGGGGAGACACCTCCTTGGAGAAGAAAGTCGGGGATCGGCATTTCGGCATTTTGGAGGTCGGCATTTCGACCTATCGGGTTTTGGGGAATCAAGGAACCAGAGTTCCTTGCAATAGAAATCCCAAAATCGCGAAATGCGAAGCGTCTTTTAGTTCGGATCGTGGTCACCGTCGGTGGTCGCGTGAGGAGAAGGCGTGAACCAGTATGATGAATACTTAGCTATGTTCAATTGTACTTGAGTGCATGAGGTTAATGCATTGTGAAGCTTCATAATAGGAAGCCTGATATTAATACCGGTAAGGTAAGAATGATATTAAACGTGCAAGTAATGCAGATGTATGATGTAAGAGTATAAGTATACTAGAGGTCCAATATGATTGCCCTGATGAGTGAAATGTGAGGCAAGAATTAGTCTTTCCAAAATTGAATGAATATCATGGATACATGGTTGACTCCATTCTAAAGAGTCGTGAAGGTTTCGTCTTGAATGATAGCTTAAGGGGAATGTACTCCATTCCCCAGAGAAAAGCCAGTGCAATTAAATGAAAGAGTAAACAAGTGAGGATGCTCTAATGTCATGGTAAGAGGCAAATGTTTATGCCTTTGAAGATCACATGAGAAGGACTGTGAACAATCTTGAGATCACTGATTTTAAAAATGGAAATGTATGTAGGCTATGAAATATACCTACGATAGCTACATGCAGGCTTAGGATTATGAAAGTGGTTAAGTACATCATATATGTAAGTTAACAAAGATGCATGTTTATATTCCTTAAGGGGAATATTTGGTAGACCACTAAAAGTTTGACTCAAGGTTAAGGCCATCACAAGTGGTGATGGATCTGCAACAAGGAAGTTGCATGCTAAAGGAGTTCCCGGTGGAGGAACTGTATAAGGTCTCTGTCAGAAGAACAAAGTCACAACCCTGATAATTGTTGAAGGTTGGACAATGGGCTGCAAGGCCTATCCATGTATAAGAATCCTAGATTACATTTTGAAAGAATCATGTAAGTAATAGAAGACTAATAACCGAATATTGACCATTCTGATAACAAAATGGAAGAGTGTAGGATGCACATGTTCATGATTCATTATGAGCAAAGAGTTGCTACTAAAGCATGCTGAAGTATCCTAAGAGTTAGGAAGAGCCTAACCCAGGGCTGCTCAGAAAAAGAGCAGTTGTGGAAACCAGTATGGTTGGTAAGAGGCCAGTAAACCCCTGAGTATGATTGAATGAATAAATGGGTACGTTTAACTGATACGGCTTGGTTGAAGCTGTGATTAAGGAAAGGCAGTGAGACCTTAGAGATAACTTGACTGGGTTGAAAATCCCCAGGCGATGTAGAAAGAATTGGAAGAAGGGGAGAGCCCTCGATTCTTTCCTTGCGGTGCATTAGGTTCTATGGGATGAGAAAGCTAGTACATTGATGAATGAAAATGATTTGACACCATAATAATGATGGTTGTAATGTTGTGAAAACAATTGAGAACTGTTGTGTTACACTCATGAAAAACATTAAGGATAATGTGATGAAGTGCATACAGATATGCTAGACATGCCTGAAAATGTTTTTATTAATTAAACGCTATGATATTTGCATTTTAATTTACATGACGATTAATGTGCCTATGGTGTATGTCATGTGTAGAAAGGAATAATATTGGAACTATTGAGGAAGACAATTTCCAATAATGAACAACCTCAAGCAGAGGGTGACCATGGAAAGGTTGCAGTCGAAAGGTTGTTGACGGGACTGTGAAAATCCCGCTAAAGCACTATTGATAAGGTAGAGAACAAAGAAAGGGTGCTAGCAACCAAGAACCGGTATAAAGATATTTGTGCATGTGTGGCACAGGGTATGAAGGGATTTGGTAAGAACCCCTTCCGAAATATTTTACTATTGCATGTTATACCTGAAAATTGAAAGGGCAGTTGTATGCCTTGGATACCCAAGTAAGGTATGACTTACGAAGGAGAACCTGAATGATGGAGGTATGAACCTCTGGTAGTAAACATTGTTTGTAACCATTGGAAGAATTCATGAACTGATATGTCATGAATTCATGGACAATCAAGGAATGCGTAAAGGCATTCATGTGAAACTTTTGAGTTCATGTGTATTGATTTGGGATCGTGATCGACCTATAGCAGGCAATATGGTCATGTTGTAAGAATGAAAGAAAAATGAATAAACCATATGAGGAAGAGGTTGGTTAAATTCCAACACCCCATGGCCAAGAACCAGTCATAAAATGTGGTGAACTTGAATAATAATGCAAGAGTGCATTGGGTATGAATGTGGCCAGGGATAGTGGCACATTTGTTAAAACCCTTTGAAATGTTGAATTACGTTTTGAAAATATATATATATATATATACATGGAAAATCTAACAATTTGTTTGGTTGATTGAAGAATGAGTTGCAGGAAGAAGAGAGTCATGGATATGGTAGTAAAGTAAGCCCATAGGAAAGATCGATTGTCTGCTGAGCCAAATTGCAAGGAATGGTATTTCCTTTTGACAAAGTGAATTTGATTGTTAGGATGCACCATTCTGAAATTATTGTGACGATGTTGTAAAGGTGCAATAAAATGAATGTGCATGAGAACTAACAATTTGATTAGTTGAGGAATGACTGCAGGAAGAAGGAGTCTTGGATATGGCAATGTTGTAAGCCCATAAGGAAGACCGATTTCCTGTTGAGCTAAAATGTTATGGGAAGGAAAGTCCCATAATTATGAATCTGGGTCCTGTGCGGAACAAATATGAAAACAAATTGTGGAATAGGAAATCTGTAAGTGACAGATTTACAATAGAATTATGAAAGTTAGAATTTATAATGATGTCTCACGAACCTTGTGTACTTGTGATACAGGTGAGAAGAAAAGATTTGTCCTGAAAGGACAAATGAAGGTTGTCACAGCTGAAAACGATGAACGTGGCTACTGCTGAGCCATGAAAACCCCATGATAAGCCATGATTGCCTGAAAATTATTGTGTTGAGGTAACACAAGCCGAGGTACGCCTTGACAGAGCAAGTCTGAGGGACGCCTTGACTGTAAGACTCGATAGAGTCTCTAAAATTTTCTTGTGCAAGAAAACCTTGGTAGGGAAAGATGGATCACCTGAGAGACTGTATAACAGTGAAGGGGATGCCTGAGCCTGGGCCTGGAGAGTGAGTGACCGCAAGGAAGAGGATATCTTAATAATTCTTGTAAACTATTGGGATCATGCACACAGTGGGTAGTTTCCCGTGCGGAAAAACCTTGGAAAGGAAGATAAAATCATGATAGCTCTTGTGAACTATTGAATTGGAATCATGCACCCAATGGGTATGTCAAGGAAAGCAATGAGCATGGATAAAAAAAACTACCATGTGGATACAGATCCACAAACTGCACAGATAAGTACTGTGCTAGAATATGAATTTTCCTTTTTAATTTGGAACAACCGTAAGATGTTTTCACACAAAATTGTGATTAATGTGCATGTTCTCCAAGAATTATTGAAGGCAGGTGATGAAGACTAAGATTCTGAAAGAGGACCTGACCGAGGATGAAGGTCAAGACTTCTGAAGTGGCCAAATGAGAAAGGCATCACAGGTGTTTTGAGAAAATAACACCGAGGATAGTGTTCCTTTAAGGGGGATGGAATTGTAACACCTTTGTTTCCCCCAATTTGTAATTAATCATAGAATAGGAATTACCAAGCTAATGCATGAGGAAAATGTAAATGGATTATTGTTTGAGTTGCCAATAATTGACTGTGGGGGTGAATCCTTGAAAGTACTGGCCATGATATCACTAGAGGAAGAATGTGAAAACTATAAGAGAGAGTTCATATATCAAATAACCCCAAAACCTCCCTTGATAAGGATGACAAACCTCCTTCGAATCCCAAGGAAAGAAAATCAGTCAATGAAGAAAGAACCGATGGTTGAATCACCAACCACCCCCATGAATGGAAACCTGGGTTGTCAGTTCGAAGTACCACAGGGACCTGCAGACCTGATCTTCCTTCTGACAGAAGGAACAGGATAGGTCGGCAAAAACCTCCCAAGGTAAGAGGGACACACACACAGGAGAGGAGACGCCAGACACCCGACACCAGACGAGGAGGGCAGAAGCTCACAAGGGAGAAGCGTGAAGCTCTCCAACGAATCACGAACAGAAGGCCGCAAGCTTGATGCCGAGGAGCATCTGAGAAACCTTGTCAAGGCCACAACCGAGTGAGAAATCTCTGAGTTGCAGAAAACAGGACCCGAACAGAAGATGAAACAGAGAGAGAACCCTCGAGAACCATGAGAATTCCCTGGTGATATCATGGCTTGGCATGGGGGTGGCCAGAGTGATAAGAATGAATGCCTCTGCGCCTATGGTCGGGTGGAAGGATGAACACCCACAATTAGTTGGTTGGCGGCAACCTGTAATAGATAAGTGATTTCTTACTCTGTGTAATTTAGCGGTAATTGGGCATGAATTTGGTTATACTAGGTATGTTTCAGGAATCGTGCTTGATTTCTGAATGGATATACTGTGTCCCTTTCCTTAATGCTTGGTTGTATATTTAGGCCAGTAAGAAATTTTATGGATAGGACATGATTGGTACTCATAAATGCTTGTGTCATGTGGTTTCTTTAGTTAGAGCCACTAACTATGAGATCGTCGACCCTAGGCATAGTCTCATGTACACATGACAGCCTTCCTAGTTGTCTAGAGTCCCTTGGAGGACAAATTTTGTTAAGCTTAGGAGAGGTAGTGTAGTTATGCACCGGCTCCCTCCAAGGCAAGTAGAGGCCGAGACTCACCCAAGTCCTAGACTTGACGAATGTGCACAAGGGGTGCACGAAAGACTCTTCTAAGAGTCAAGCCCAGGAGAAAGAGTGCAAAGCTCTTAATTCCTTCATAGATAAGAAATATCAGGAGGGACAACACTTTTCATAAAGTGTTGGCGAGACCCAGTAATCGGCTTGCAGTAGAAGATCGAAAGCTGAGACCTTTGAAGCGTCGAAATCTTCCGAAATCGGGAAGAAAGAGTGAGCTCAGGGATGAGCTACAACTACCATCAGATCTCGTGTGGATAGTCGATAGCCATCGGATCCAAGAGAATATGCATGAGGTTTAACCCTCACATACGCAAAGGTGAGGACTCATCAAAGTCCCAAAAATATCAGGACCATCCATTTAAGAGGACACGTGGCAGAGGTCCGAACCCATCGGGGCTTTGGATACCGGAAGATTGAAGGACTAGAATCGTGGAGTCACTGCATCGTGAACTCCCGACTTGCGAAACCCCGAAATGGTATAGCGTGGTTAGAGTTTGGTGTTTCGGCGTTTCAGCACCCGGGAAACCCAGATGCGAGACCTCTTGTCATCGCACATCGCGAAATCCCGACTTGCAAAACCTCGAAACGAGCTTAGCGTAGATATATGAACTTCGGAGTTTTGGCTCCCGAGAAACCTAGATGCGAGACCTCTTGTCATCGCACATCGCAAAATCCCGACTTGTGAAACCCCGAAACGAGCTTAGCATATATATATGAACTTTGTAGTTTCGGCTCCCGGGAAACCCAGATGCGAGACCTCTTGTCATCGCACATCGCGAAATCCCGACTTGCGATACCCCGAAATGAGCTTAGCGTATATATATATGAACTTCAGAGTTTCGGCTCCCAGGATATCCTAGGTGGGAGATCTCTTGTCGCCGCACATCATGAAATCCCGACCTACGACACCCCAGAATGAGTTTAGTGATTAGTGGATATATGGTTCGGAGTTTCAGCTCCCGGGTATCCTAGATACGAGGCCCCTTATCCTCTCTTATCGTGAAATCCTGACTTGCGAAACCCCGAAAGGAACTTAGTAGATATATGGGTTTCAGTGTTGCGGCACCCAAAAATCCGAAGGGTATGAACCCCCATCTTCATACATCGTGAAATCTTGGTACGCGAAGTTCCAGTGAGTGAAATACCGAAGCGGCTTGGTGTGAATAGGATTTCGGGTTTCGGGGTTTGAAGAGTCAAAGAATTCGACTCCCTTGCATCTCAAACTCCCGGTTTCTGAAGTCCCAAAATGCGAAAGGCGCCTCTTGGCTTAGCCCGGGGTCACAACCGAAGGACACATGGAAGTGAATCCTACACTTGGTGCATGAATTGTACACGATGGATTTTCGACGAAAGAACCAGTGATTTGGTTTGCTGAAGGTCCCATTGGAGGACCTAACCTACGCTAGAACCTTGTAGGAATTCGGAAACTCTGTCCCTCGATGATGAAGAAGAAAAGAAAAGCTGAAAAATCTTAGTTCCCATAGTGGGTGTGTGACACCTCCCCTGTGGTAGAACTCCTCCATCACTAAAACGAGGGGATTTCTTACTAAGGTGACAGTGGTAGGATATCCTATAGTTACACAAGATTTGGTGATCTTGTGTTGGCATTTTCTCAACTACAAATTCTGCGATAACAATTGTGAATCTTGAAAAAAAATAATGCCATCATGGAATGGTCGACCCAAAGAATGCATAGGAGTTGCATAATTTTATAGGATTGGTGGGATATCACTAAAAGTTTGTTGAAGGCTTTTCTAAGATTGTTAACCTCGTCACTTCCTTGCAGAAGAAAGGCAATAAGTTCATGTGGTCAAATAAACGTATGGAATATTTTTCCAAGATAAAGCAATTGTTATCTTTTACATCGGTTATGAAAGTCCCCAACATGGATTAATATTTTGTGGTTTGTATTGATGCCTCCCTAGATGGGTTAGGTGGTGGGTTGATGTAGAACAAGTGAGTGATTTTATATTCATAGAGAAAGCTCAAACTCCATGAAATCAATTATGTGACTCATGATTTGGTGCTAGTAATAGTTGTTAAAGCCTTGAAGCTATGGAGGCACTATCTAGTTGGCCACAAATTGGAACATAATACATATCACCAAAGTCTATAATACATATTCACACAAAATTTATTAAATGTTAGACAACATCAATGGTCTGAGTTCTTAAGTGAATATAATTTTGAAATCTCATACATCAAAGGTATGGTAAACCAAGTGGCATATGGCATGAGTCACATGTCACTCATTTTTTTAGTGATTCTTTTGAATGTGAACTTAATAGACCTTAGTTTGAGTTAGCATATGAATAATAGATGGTATATACAATTTTGACCTACTATTTTGAGTGACACCAAGAGAGAACTAAAGTCGAAAGGGAATTCTCTTGAAGAGGATGGCCTATTGAGATTCCATAAATATATTTACCTACCAGAGGAAGAATATGTCCATAGCTTGACCTTTAATGAGTCCCATCACTCCTACAGTCTAGTACCTTAGACGACCACTAGATGGAAATTTATATGTTAAATACGGTCCTCATTTCCAAATTAGTGTTTTAATGAGTGGTTGCATTATGTGGTTTTGTAGTATGTCCTCTATCATTTGAAGATATGCCATCAGTGATTAAAGCTTGTAGTGGCTCAGTTGTTAAAAATACTTCATGTTGTAGCTGTCTGAATGACTACATCTTAACATTGCAAAAGTAGATATTAAAATAGATTCCCTAAATAGATTTGCATAGCTCAAGAAGAAGATGTCCATAGTTTGATCTTTAATGAAACTCATCACTCCTTGCATGCAACTCATATGGAAGTTGTATCTATGAGCCTTATAAATGGAGTGTTTCATTAATACTTGGAGAATTCCATTCAAGTGTTTCTTGATGATATGTTGATATATACCATAATTCTCTAGGAACATGAGAACGTTTTAGATTGGTTTTGCAATGTTTTAGGGAGAAAAGGCCCTACACCAGGTTGTCCAAATGTTCATTTTTTCCAAAAAGAGAATTATAATTTGGACACGTCATCTTTGGAGATGACATTATCATGAATCTTGAAAATATTAAGGTCAACATGAAATGGTCAACCCCAAAGAATGCACATGAATTGCAGAATTTTATGGGATTGGTGGGATATCACTAAAAGTTTGTTGAATGATTTTCTAAGATTGTTAACCCCATCACTCCATTGTAGAATAAAGGCAATAATTTTATGTAGTCAAATAAATATATGGAATATTTTGCTAAGATAAAACAATTGTTTTCTTCTACATCAATTACGAAAGTCCCCAACATGGATTAAGAATTTGTGGTTTTTATTGATGCCTTAGTAGATGTGTTAGGTTGTGGGTTGATGCAGGATGGGTGAGTGATTTTATATTCACATAGAAAGATCAAACCCAATGAACTTAATTGTGTGACTTGTGATTTCGTGCTAGTAGTGGTTGTTCAAGCCCTGAAGTCATGTAGGAACTGTTTGGTTGGCCACAAGTTGGAACATAAGATAGATCACCAAAGTCTATAATACATATTCACATAAAATTTATTAAATGTTAGACAACATCGATGGTTCGAGTTCCTAAGTGAATATAATTTTGAAATCTCATACATCAGAGGTATGGTAAACCAAGTGGAATATGACATGAGTCACAAGTCACTCATTTTTTAGTGATTCTTTTGAAGGTGAACTTAAGAGATCGTAATTTGAGTTAGCATATGAATAATAGATTGTATATACATGTTTGATCGATTCTTTTTAGTGAGACCAAGAGAGGACCAAAGTTGAAAGGGAATTTTCTTGAAAAGGATGGCCTCTTGATATCCCATAAATAGATTTATGTACCTCAATAATAATGTGTTCATAGTTTGATCTTTAATGAAGCCCATCACTCCTTCTATGTAGTAGCTTAGATGGCCACTAGATAGAACTTTATATTTTGAATACGGTCCTCATTTCCAAATTAGTGTTTTAATGAGTGACTGCATTATGCAGTTTTTCAATTTGTCCCGTGTCATTTGAATATATCTCATCAGTGATTAAAACTTGTAGTGGCTCAACTCCTAAAAATAACGCATGTTGTATATCTATGAATGATTACATTTTAAAATTACAAAAGGAAATGCTAAAATAGATTCCATAAATAGATTTGATACTTCAAGAAGAAGATGTCAATAGTTTGATCTCTAATGAATCTCATCATTGTTGGACACACCTACCACACTTAGAGGGGGGGTGAATGAGTGTGGGGCTCTTTTTCAAAAACTTCCCTCTTACACAAAACTCATTAGTTAGCATTCAACATTTTACTCATTACTCATTGTTGTCATTTATAACCAGTTAGATGTGAACACATATCAGCAATATATCATCAACAAGTCATCACCACAAGGAACACAAAGAACACAACATGTATGTACAATTTTCTTTTTATTACGGACTACAATCCTTGGGGGTTTTCAGCAACAACTGAATAGAGTACAACTCAACAACAGCACTAGCGCTATCATGCAAGACTCGGCTTACACACTCAGCACCAACTGAGATGAGGAAACAATCCTCAACAGATATCAATCTGCAATAGGTACGTGACCTTTCAGTAGTGCAGCTCGTGTGTGTACGCACCTTGGCTCACTACAGCCCGCGTATGAACGCGGCCAGTGTATAAAAAAACATGTGTATCACTTATGAGCTCTTAGGGTTTTCTCTTCAAGATCAACTCAGATCCTCTACAACTAATTTATCATTCTCTTCTGTCTCTCACTGTCCAAACTGACCACCAGCCAGTCACAACACATCCAAGCGCTCCAATAGCTTACTCATGCTCCACAACCAATCAATATGAATGCTACTCAATCATGCATAAGCAATCAACATACCATAGCAATCATATCACAACTGAATCGCAAGAGTATTGCTCACTCCATCAACCAACATAAACGACATCACAACAGTCATACCAAGAATGCCCTAAGAATTCACAACACAACAAGAAATACTATCCATCAAGACAATAATGTAACCATACCAGTGTCTCAGTGACAAATCTGAGCTCATAGAATGCAGATCTGGAATCTGCTTTAGTATTCAATGGCCAGTCATCAGCTCAAACACAAATATTCATGATTTTATCCACTGTACATGCCCTGTCCTCATATAGCCCGCGTATGTACGTGCTCTGGCCCATTAAATCTCGCGTACACCTCAGAAGCTAGGGTTTCTGAAGTTCCGAGACTTTTTCCATCAATATCTCCGATATTGCCGAAACTTTGATGCGTCCATGAGATCCTTCTCACGCTCTCTTTCTCAGAATAGATCTTCAATCATGCTCAAGAGATCCTCACCAAATATGCTCTCACAAGAAGCTCTCCATTAATCCACAAAAATGATGTTTTACGAGAGACCATTTCTATCTTATTTATACTTTTATCCTTTAGGTTACTTAACCCATTTCTAGGTCATTTAACCTATTTTCCTTATTTTAGGGCTAACCACTTTCCATAAATAGAAAGTTCTCCAATACTTTATCATTTAAATATTCCTTCTTGATTTTGTCACCTTAATAAATCATTTAAATATTCTTCTTGACTTAATCACTTTACTTTATCAGTTAAATAATGATTTCTTATTTTCAAGCACTTTGACTTCTTTGACCTTGTGGGCTTCAAGCCAACATGTGAGGGTCCTCCAACTTCGTAAGGCCATAACTCTCAAATCGTGAGGAGTTATGTGACGTTCCACATACCATCGAAAATGGTATGACAAGCACTATCCATCTAGGATATTTTTACCAACAACTTCATTGATATTCATCTCATTATTCCACATACAAGCATGGGTCCTCCAACCATTCTTCTAGGATAACTCAATCCGCAAAGTGTCTTCCCGTGAGGGATTTCACCATAAGGGGACCAATTTGGAGTTCATACATTTGTGCACTTTATCAACCATGATAAGACAATAATGAGTCATCTATACATTTTTCCAACAATGCATCATATAGCAATGAAACCACATCGATCCATCTTCATCATGTATCAATGACAACTCATTGATCCATCTTCATCTATGCATTCTCATCAAGGACAATACATATTAGATTGCATCCATCATCAATCAATAAGTCTTTTGACATCAATCAATCAAACCGTTGGCATCAATGACAACATGATCCAACAATCTCCCCCTTTGGCATTGATGGCAATACCAACATTGATGTCAACACCAATTACCAATTATTGATGTCAACATGTAGATAAGGCATGCTCTACATCAATAGTCAATGTGACTATCTCTCCCCATCAATAAACATCAATCACATCAATGTGATTAACTCTCCCCCTTTGACATCAATGGCAAAGGGCCATTCTCCTCTTGGGGCTGCTCCCCCTATCTGAGTGCCTTTGATCTTCCTCTAAATAATCTCTCCCCTTTTGAACAAGGGATATCACTATGATGTAATGTTGAAGATACATCGAACATACTCCCCATGTGACCATTGCTCTCCCTGGAATTATGCTTATGTGCTCTTTCTTCAAATATAGGGCTCTTTTCTATGTATGCATCTAATAAATATCTCCTCCTAGAATCATGGGAAGAAGAATGACTCCCCCTATGGGTATGTATCCCTTATCTTCTCTGCAAGATGAACAATGTGCTACCATATAACAATCCTTGAACCTGTTCATGCATCAAACTTGTTACATACCATGAAACAAAAGATATGTCAACAATGAAATAAAGAATCATGAGCAAAATATCAACCAAGTACATCCTGCACAAAAAATGTGTGCTCATCATGCACAACACCTATGTACATCAACCATGTACATCGACATCATGCAATGTGCCAAAAGATATCATCCATGGAATGTATCAATCATATGCCTCTATCAGCATGCCAACATGTGCATCTACCAATATGCCAACCATGTGCATCCACCAATATGTCAACCATGTGCATCTACCAACATGCCAAACAATGTATCATATCACTCATGATATGTCTCCATCGTGAACCAAGTATCATAACCATGTATCAAACAAATACGAATTGTTGTGCTAATCAAGTAATACCAACGATGTAGTATCATCAAGCTTATGCCATATATGAGTGTACCAAAACATGTACACCACCGTGCACCAATACCACAAAATGATGAATCCCATACATGTATGTCAAATCCTCCATAAAACATGTGTCAATCAACCTGCTAGTAGGTGCCTCTACCAATGTACTAGAAAAGTACCAATCATGCATCAACTATAGATCATCAATGATGTACAACATGATCAATTTTACCAACCACATGTCCCAATGTGTAGTCCATCCATATGCTAAATGCATACATCAAGCTTTCCAACAAGTAAGCTTCCAATAATAGATCATCAAGATATATCACATAACCAAGGTGCCATAACTTCACTGTTATAACCAACATTGTTCTTCAACAAAAAATGCATCAATCCATACTCATGGGTTAGTTCCATGCACTCAAGATTTTATTTTACATCATCACCTTACATAATCCAATATAGAATCATGAAAACCTGCAGCAAAACAATGTCAGAACCGGCAACAACAATGTCAGACCCTACAACAGAGTGTTATACCATCACATCAAGCTGCAACCCATGTGCATTGCTTTTTTCCCAAGGCTTTTCCACATATACATGGTCTGATGCACAGACAACTCGCGTATGTACGCAACCTATTCAAGGTCAGCCTACGTATGTACACGACTGATACCACTGTCACCTATGTATGCCTCAGTAGATGACACTTTTGAACTTCCCTTCAGTCTTTCATTATGTTCTGGTTGCTCTGTCTTCTTCACCCACTTCTGTAGATGTTCCTGCTCCTCAGAACTTGAGCTCTGAGCATCCATCTTCTCAAAGATGTATCCCTTCCTTACTTCATTCCTTCTTCTATCCATGCTATGTGAAGTCCTCATCATGGAATTTCTTCTTGTGTTCCAGCACTCCTAGGATTTGTGGCCAAACCCACTACAGTTGTAGCATACAATGGTGTTACAGTGAACAACAATGTGTTCTACTTGATCACATCTCCAACACCTCATGGTGTTATAAAATCTTCCATTATATCTCCTTTCGTAAGATCTACATTCAAAACCTTTGTGACCATATCGATTACATGAATAACAATGCCCATGAAAAATAATTTCATACCTTTGTTTTGGTGTCCCAAGAATAGCCTATTGATGTCTTCTTTGCTTTGTTCTTATGAAATTTTATTTGCCTTGTGTAGATGGTTGTTTTTCAACATTGTCTTCCTTCTTTGATGGACTTACCTCATGCTTCTTTGAGGTGCTTTCTTCAGCATGTGTAGCTTCTTCTTTGTATCCAAATCCTGATTTATCACATGGTGATATTTGACTTTCCAAGATCTCATCCAAGATTCATGAGCTATTCAAGAATTTGTTTGACTTTTCTACCTTCTTTCTAAGGTCAACAATTTCAGCTTCTAACTTACAACATGACTCTTCATTTTCATTTATTTGATTCTTCAACAGTTCCTCTATTATTTTGGCTTCTTCAATTTGAGTCTTGAGATGGACAATGGTTTCAAAACTTTTGCTAATCTCATCATCTACATTTATATCTTATTTTCCATTATTTAGTCTTGTGATCTCTTCTTCATTTTCTTCTAATTGAGTCTTATTGTTCTCTTCTTGTTCCTTGAACATTTCCTTTAATTTCAATATGTACCTTAGACTCCTCCTAAGAAACTTCTTAGTGTTATCCGAAAGATAGTTATAGTCTATATAATAATGATCACTTCTATATCTATATAAACCCTCTTCAACTTCCTTCTGAAGTTTTAATAGATTTTCTTCTATTCTTTTCATGGGATAATTACCATCAAACTTTACACAAACTGTTTCTAGATCTTCTTCTTGACTTGTAGAGAAAAATGAATCATCATCATTGCAATCAAGGGTTTTTTAGGGTTCTTTACCTTCATTTGAAATATCTTCATGATCTTCCTTTTTGCCAACATCAACGCATAATTCTTTGCCTTCATTTGAAATGTCTTCAAGATCTTCCTTTGTGCTATCATCACTTGATTCTTTATCTTCACTTGAAATGTTTTCAAGATCACATTTAGAAATAATACAATCAAGGGTTTTTGGAGATTCTTTACCTTTAATGATCTTGATGGAGTGATCTTCCTTCTCCTTCTTGCTTTGATATGTATCCTCTAGCTTTAGCCATAGATCCTTGGCGGAAGTGCATTGTCCCATGCTCTCTTTTATAGGGCTTGAAAGTACACTAAGAATGGTCTTGAGAGCCAATGCATCATTCTTCTTTCCTTCTCTTTGAGCTGCAAACTTTGATTTGTTCTTCAATGAAACTGATCCACCAATGGCTGCCTTCCAAATAGTTTCTCCCATTTCCTTCAAATGTACCCTCATCTCTATTCTCCAAGTAGAATAGTTTTCCTCATCAAGGATTGGAACTTCATCATCCATTTGTGTGTCTATGGATCTCCTTCAAGCTTGTTAATTCTTATAGTGAAGGCTCACTCTGATACCAATTGTTGGACACACCTACCACACTTAGAGGGGGGGTGAATGAGTGTGGGGCTCTTTTTCAAAAAATTCCCTCTTACACAAAACTCATTAGTTAGCATTCAACATTTTACTCATTACTCATTGTTGTCATTTATAACCAGTTAGATGTGAACACATATTAGCAACATATATCAGCAATATATCATCAACAACTCATCACCACAAGGAACACAAAGAACACAAGATGTATGTACAATTTTCTTTTTATTACGGACTACAATCCTTGGGGTTTTTCATCAGCAACTGAATAGAGTACAACTCTACAAGAGCACCAGTTCTATCGTGCAAGACTCATCTTACACACTCAGCACCAACTGAGATGAGGCAACAATCCTCACCAAATATCAATCTACAACAGGAACACGACCTGTCAGTAGTGCATCCCGCGTGTGTACGTACCCTAGCTCACTACAGCCCGCGTATGTATGCGGCCAGTGTATACAACAACCTGTGTATAACTTCTGATCTCTTAGGGTTTTCTCTTCAAGATTAACTCAGATCCTCTGCCACCAATTTATCATTCTCTTCTATCTCTCACTGTCCAAACTAACCACCATCCAGTCACAACACATCCAAGCTCTCCAATAGCTTACTCATGCTCCACAACCAATCAATATGAATGCTACTCAATCATGCATAAGCAATCAACATACCATAGAAATCATATCACAGCTGAATCACAAGAGTATTGCTCACTCCATCAACCAACATAAGCCACATCATAGCAGCCATACCAAGAATGCCCTAAGCATTCACAACACAACAAGAAATACTATCCATAAAGACAATAATGTAACCATACCAGTGTCTCAGTGACAGATCTGAGCTCATAGAATGTAGATCTGGAATCTACTTTAGTATTCAACAGCCAGTCATCATCTCAAACACAAATCTTCATGATTTTATCCATTGTACGCACCATGTCCTCATACAGCCCGCATATGTACGCAGTCTGGCCCATTACAACCCATGTACACCTCAGAAGCTAGGGTTTATGAAGCTCCGAGACTTTTGCCATCAAGATCTCTGATATTGTCGAAACTTTGATGCGTCCATGAGATCCTTCTCACGCTCTCTTTCTCGGAATAGATCTTCAATCATGCTCAACAGATCCTCACCAAAGATGCTCTCACAAGAAGCTCTCCATTAATCCACAAAAAGGATGTTTTACAAGAGACCATTGCTATCTTATTTATACTTTCATCCTCTAGGTTACTTAACCCATTTCTAGGTCACTTAACCTATTTTCCTTATTTTAGGGTTAACCACTTTCCATAAATAGAAAGTTCTCCAATACTTTATCATTTAAATATTCCTTCTTGATTTTGTCACCTTACTAAATCATTTAAATATTCTTCTTGACTTAGTCACTTTACTTTATCATTTAAATAATGATTTCTTCTTTTCAAGCACTTTGACTTCTTTGACCTTGTGGGCTTCAAGCCAACATGTGAGGGTCCTCCAACTTCATAAGGCCATAACTCTCAAATCGTGAGGAGTTATGTGATGTTCCACATACCACCGGAAATGGTATGATAAGAATTATCCATCTAGGATACTTTCACCAACAACTTCATTTATCTTCATCTCATTATTCCACATACAAGCATGGGTCCTCCAACCATTCTTCTAGGATAACTCAATCCGCAAAGCATCTTCCCGTGAGGGATTTCACCATAAGGGAACCACTTTGGAGTTCATCCATTTGTGCACTTTATCAACCATGATAAGACAATAATGAGTCATCTATACATTTTTCCAACAATGCATCATATACCAATGAAACCACATCGATCC